>CM055909.1:20747261-20948846 GCA_029582155.1 Panopea generosa
TAGTAGTAGTACTAGTAGTAGTAGTAGTAGTACTAGTTGTAGTAGTGTAGTAGTTGTAGTAGTAATAGTAGTTGTAGTAGTGTGGTAGTAGAAGAAGTAGTGGTACTAGTAGTAGTAGTAGTTGTAGTAGTAATACAAGAAGAAGAAGAAGAAGAAGAAGAAGAAGAAGAAAAAGAATAAGAAGTAGGAGTAGTAGTAAAAGTGGGAGAAGAAGAAGAAGAAGAAAAGGAAGAAGAAGAAGAAGAAGAAAAAGAAGAAGAAGTAGTAGTAGTAGAAGAAGTATTAGTAGAAGTAGTAGAAGTGGGAGAAGAAGAAGAAAAGTAGTAGTAGTTGTAGTAATAGTAGTAGTTGTAGTAGTAGTAGTAGTAGTAGTTGTTGTAGTAGTGTAGTAGTTGTAGTAGTAATAGTAGTTGTAGTAGTGTGTGGTAGTTGTAGTAGTAGTAGTTGTAGTAGTAGTAATAGTAGAAATAGTAGTAGTTGTAGTAGTAGTCATAGTAGTAGTAATAGTAGTTGTAGTAGTAATAGTAGTTGTTGTAGTAGAAGAAGAAGACGTAAAAGTAACAGTAGTAGCAGTAGTAGTAGTATTTGTAGTAGGAGTAGTAGTAGTAGTAGTAGTAGTTTAGTAGTAGAAGAAGGAGAAGTAATTGTAGAAGTAGTAGTAGAAATAATAGTAGTAGTAGTAGTAGTAGTAGTAGTAGTAGTAGTAGTAGTAGAAGAAGAAGAAGAAGAAGACGAATAAGTAGTAGTAGTAGTAATAGTGGAAGAAAAAGAAGTAGTAGTAGTATTAGTAGGAATAATAATAATAGTAGGAGTAGTAGTAGTAGTAGTAGTAGTTTAGTAGTAGAAGAAGGAGAAGTAATTGTAGAAGTAGTAGTAGTAGTAATAGTAGTAGTAGTAGTAGTAGTAGTAGTAGTAGTAGTAGTAGTAGTAGAAGAAGAAGAAGAATAAGTAGTAGTAGTAGTAGTAGTAATAGTGGAAGAAAAAGAAGTAGTAGTAGTATTAGTAGGAATAATAATAATAGTAGAAGTAGAAGTAGTAGTAGAAGTAATAGCAGCAGTAGTAGTAGGAATAATAATAGTAGTAGAAGTAATAGCAGCAGTAGCAGTAGGAATAGTAGTAGAAGTAGCACTACTAGAAGCAGTAGTATAAGTAGTAGTAGTAGTAATAGTAGTAGTAGTAGTTGTTGTAGTAGTAGTAGAAACAGTAATAGTAGTAGTAGTCGAAGCAGTAGTAGTAGTAGAAGCAGAAGTAGTAGTAGTAATAGAAGTAGTAGTAGGAGGAGCAGTAGTAGTAGTAGGAACGGTACCAGATGTAGTAGTATTTAAATCGTATGTTCACTTAAGAGATGCGATAATATTGTATCATTGTATATTGTTTCTAAATACAATAAGACTACATTAAGTCCTTTACAATGTTCTGCTTTGCTACTGTAGGCCGATAATCGCAGAAACTTAACAGGAAGTGTCGTAGATAGTGTCACCGTAGGTAACTGCAGCATATAAGCTGTCACCCGGGCGATGAGAGGCACACAGGGAACATCACAGAATACCAACTAGTGATTGTCGGCATTGTTATCACTGTACTGGGCCTACATTAATTGATTTTGAATGGTAGATTGTCTTTTTTATTTTGTCTGATGCCCTTATGTTTATTATGTCATTGTAAGCCACTAATAAAGGTTCGAGTGGTTAAAGGCGCTGCCGTCTAATGGCAACTTACGCTCACCGCTAAGAGATCGTGCGATCGATCCCAGCTCGGTCAAACATCGGTATGTGAGAATATGTGCCGGTTACTTGCGGATCGATCCCAGCTCGGTCAAACATCGGTATGTGAGAATATGTACCGGTTACTTGCGGATCGATCCCAGCTCGGTCAAACATCGGTATGTGAGAATATGTGCCGGTTACTTGCAGAAGGACAATGTTTCTACTCAGATACGTTCTGGGGGTTTCCTCTACCATTATAAAATCTGTCATGTGTTGAAAATGGAGTTGAACCCCATTCAGAAAAAATACACATCTCGAGAGTTGACCGTTCCTGTTTTCCTTTGGTATCATTTGGCACCTTTGGTTTTTTTTCTAAATTATACAGTTTAAAGGGATTACATTGATTGCAAACTATACATTAAAGTTGAAATGTAAATTTGCTCTGTATGTTTCGCACAAAAAATAGTGTGTGTGTATACCGGTTTAATGCCATAATTCACGTAAGTGTTATCAATACGAAACACAATATTGATACTATTTTATCTCGGGACCCGAAAAAATACTGTCAATATTTATATTTATCTCCGTAAATATTTCAAACAAAGCTTCGTATTTCCAAAAATATCCGTGCATGCACCTGATCTCTCATGCAGTGAACTATGCATGTGAACACTTACGATGGTCGGTCGGAATACCGAATGCAGTACGTCCAAAATGGAAAGGTAAACAAATCAAATTATTTACCTTCTGAAACATTACGCATATAATAAAGCGACAATATATAATTGTATACCTTGCATTTATAAATTTAGTTTAATGTAAACCTTTCTGTTTGTATTGTTTGTTTATGACATCACATTGGGAGTTAAATGCTAATATACTTCCCTTTATGATAAAGATCGCTGGGACTGTTCATCTCTATCCGACACTAATGTGGATTTGAAGATAGTTTTGATACGTGAATTTAAGTAAATCTGGTTTTCGTATTACCGTATGTCCATTTGAGATAAAAAGATATGAAAGATATGGGTCAATTTGATACAATTGTGTGCGTTTTGATCATGTAAAAAAATAAATGTATTCAGATATAAAGCTACTATTTAACTACGACAAGATGAAGTTACTGGGTATAACTTTGTGTCCCGCTTGTATACATATATGGATATATTCTTTATGGCATGTCTAAAAATTGGAATACAACTTTACAGAAACATGCTTCCCTGCTGATGGCCATGTTAAGTGAATGACGAAGATAATCAAACTAACACTTTGTATTAAGTCCAGTGGTATCCAGTAGTCATGATAAACGTATGCTTACTTGTATTTTTATTTTTTATGCATAGGTTATCACCTTGTAGCAACTTCAAATTACGCATATAATATAAGATATTTGTATCTAGCGGAGAGTTTTATTAAATATACGAATACATGTTTGGAAAAGAATGCAATGTGTTAAAAATACTTATGAATATTACATGGAGCATACTGGAATTTAACTCACAATATGGTGTCATAAATAAACGTTATAATTATATACATTAACTTACATATTTATGAATGCAAGGTATATAATTATATATTGCCTCTTTATTACATGCATTCTAGTGAGATTTACGAGGGAGGGTTATGATTAGTATTTACTATAATAGTTTTTTATTATTTAAAACGCTTTTATTAAGAAAACACACACGCAGACTCACATGAAATTTAAAGACTAAATTATAAGATGTATTAAAAAGTGAATCTTAATCGAGTTTCACTCCCAGTACTACGAGTCAAGACGTAGAGGAGACTTTCCCCTTTCACTCCTGCACATTTTGGTAGGTGGTGTGTGTATATGGCAGTGGCCTAGCTTGGTCAAAGTAAACATTTTGATGGGGGGCTATGAGGTACTCTTCCATATTTTGTTTAAAATGTAAATGACCAATGGTGCATTTTCAGGTACTTTGTGTGTATTTTTCTATGTAAAAACATTTCATTTTTCTGGGAAAAGTGCAAGCCTTGGCCTGCAGTGCCTTCGTGTAGTTACGACGGTGTGTATGTGTGTGTTGGTGGGGGGGGGGGTGCATTTACAGTGTGCCGTGTACAGTGTTTTATGTATCTTGCAGCTACACCGTTAAGGATAAGCCCTACAATATTGCAGGAACAAAACAAATTTTAATTAATCAGATGGATCCTAATGTATTCAGTCTTCTCTGTGACGATGGAGACTGGCTGTAATCCCATTGTATTAAATTACACCAAACTGTGCAGTTATTGTTTTGTCCTTTGATAACTTACTACGTATATTACCAGCTATAGTAACTCTTAAAGTATATATACTTAAAACAGTATATATATATATATATATATATATATATATGTAAACATGTAAACGTATAGTTATTTAACAAATACATGCCTGTATCTGACAATGCCGTATAACCTTATTTTTATATAGAAGGGCAAATATCGTGGATTTGACTTTGTTGTCTGTTTTCTTTGTTTGCAATAAACAAAATGAGCCTCTGAAGTAAAAGAAAGGTTTATGTATATTAAACCAACTCTATCAACAAGCCGATGCCCGGGTAATAAAGAGAGAGAGAGATAGAGAGAGAGAGAGATAGAGATAGAGAGAGAGAGACATAGAGAGAGAGAGAGAGAGAGAGAGAGAGAGAGAGAGAGAGAGAGTTGATGTAGGAATGCTTCATCTTGTAAAACAACAACTACATTAACGAAAGGCAATCCCAACAAACACCATTTCGAAACCACCGGTGATATCACCAATAAAACAACGTAGCTATAGCATACCGGCCATATATATATATATGGTTGTGGATACTGACGATTTATGTAATATGGTCTGATGTATTACCTACCTAAACTTTGCCTTCAAATACTTGTTTTAACATATAATATTATGAACTCAAATAATTACTTTTATTGTATGTATTTGCATATTTCATTTCAAATTACATTTTTTTTATCAAACTTTCTAATCGGCCCTCGATTTATATTATTTTCAGCAGTTAAGATCGCAATACTCAGCATTATTGCTCAGCAGCCTCCGGTTTGTGTATGCGTTTTTTATGATTTATAACATCATAACTACAAACGAGTATTTCAATTTTGACAACATTTTATTTAGAAAGTGTAATACGAAAATAGTATCTTATTTAAAAAAAAAAACATGTTAAGGCAATTTCACTTGATCAGTAAAACAAGCCAGAAGCGTGAGGTAATATTACTCTGCAGTGCACAATCCAGTGTGTTTCATCGCGGTGCTAGTGCTTACCAACCGTCAGCAACGGTCACTGTCGGACCGCACGTGCAAAATGACATGACGGAACCTGATATTAAACTTGATAGTGATGGCTTACTTGGTAATTTTACGGAGGCATATAAGTTCCATAAAACTTCAGAGATTGCTAGATCAGTGGTGGTGTTTAAACTCTGCTCCTTCGACGCAATCGTAAGACATAGTATGAAGGTAGGTCCATTTATATAGCCATTAATTATGTACTGGTATCTACTTTTAAATATTATAAACTTAAGGTACATAATTTGCGGATAGAGAAAAAATACATACTTAAGTTGAATTATGATATAAACCTTAATGTTGAATGTTAAAAGAGCCACTGTAAATCAGACTTCATGTCCCGGTGACGTTTTTTGCAGTGACATTTCCAAAGCAGTAACCCTCGATTTTATTTTGTGTGTGTGTGTGTGTGGGGGGGGGGGGGGGGGGGGGGCGGAATGTGAAATAAGTTATTACAATTTAGTCAAATCATGCTCGGTGTCTTCCTGGACAGAACAAGTACTAAGCATATGCGGATAAGGTGTCTTGCTCAAGGACAACACACATAGCCGTGGCAGCGGATCGAACTTACGCACCTTCGATCCGAGGTCCGATTCTCTACCATTGGACCTAGTGTTCAACCCTTGATGTCACGTGACGTGTATGGTGCTATTGTTATTATTATAGTTAGTTTAGGGAATATTTGCATGTATTGTGTCTGTGACCTTAGATTGCTTCGTCGTTTCGTGTAAGATTAATATGAGGCTAAATTTACTTGCACAATTATACAAAGTCGCATTGTTTTCGACATATGTTGAGTATCATTTTAAATGATTTATTTTCAATTTCATGTTTTCTCATTCTTGATAGTTCTCTTTTACAGCGTTTCATTGGTAGAATATAATCCCTTGGTAATATTTAGCACGAGGTCGACCAACGTATACATACAATTGTAAAATAAAGACCGACCCGGATATATATAACACTATAGAAAAAGTCGACCCTGATATAAATAACACTGTAGTATATCGATTCCGGAATATATAATACTTTAGAGTTAAGATCGGTCCAGATATATATGTAACACTGTAGAATTAAGGTCGACCCAGATATATATAATAATGTAGGATATATATAATAATGTAGAATAAAGGTCGACCCAGTAATATATATAACACTGTAAAATAAATGTTTTTCCATATTTCCATATATATATACATATATATAAATAAAACACCGTAGAACATAGTTTCTCCAGGTGTACATATAACACTGTAAAATAAATGTTTTCCATATATATATATATATAAAACACTGTAAAACATAGTTTCTCCAGATATATTTATAACAATGTAGAACATATTGTCTCTAGGTGTATATATAACTCTGTAAAACATATTGTCTTCAGATATTTATAACATTGCAGAACATATTGTCTCAAGATATATATAACAATACTGTAGAACATAGTGTTTCCAGATATATATATATAACACTGTAAAACATAGCGTCTCCAGATATATATAACCCTGCAAAACAAATTGTCTCCAGATATATATAACACCGTAGAACATAGTGTCTCCATATATATATAACACTGTAGAACATAGCGTCTCCAGATATATATATAACACCGTAGAACATTGTGTCTCCAGATATATATAACACTGAAGAACATAGCGTCTCCAGATATATATAATATTGAAGAACATAGCGTCTCCATATATATATATATATATATATATATATATATATATATATATATATCTGTCCTTTATATATAACACTTAACATATTGTCACCAGATATATATATATATATATATAACACGGTAGAACATATTATCTCCAGTTATATATATATATATATAACTCTGTAGAACACATGACTCCAGATATATATAACAGTAGAACATAGTGTCTTTAGATATATATAATTACACTGTAGAACATATTGTGTTCAGCTGTATATATAACACGGTAGAACATATTGTATCCAGATATATATAACACTTTAGAACATATTGTCTACAGATATATATATAACACTTTAGAACATATTGTATCCAGATATATATAACACTTTAGAACATATTGTCTCCATATATATATATATATATATATATATATATATATATAACACTCTAGAACATATTGTATCCAGATATATATAACACTTTAGAACATATTGTCTCCAGATATATATATAACACGGTAGAAAAAAATATTTCTCCAGATATATATAACACTGTAGAAAAAAAGTGTCTCTAGATATATATAATTACACAGTATAACATATTGTCTCTAGATATATATACAAGCATTTATTTTAAATCAATAACTTGAAATACCTATTTATTTATTTTACGATTTATTTTAATGAACATATCAATGAATTCTTATGAGGGCCTACGCATGATTAAAACTGTTACATTAATAAAAGGCTATATCCCACCTGTACAAATTACGTGACAGCTGCATTTAGCTTATACTTTTATAAGTATATTTAAATTTTGTCTAAAAACAACCATTTCACTAAATCGCCATTATGTAAAAAACAACATGATATATAATAGCGTGTATTTATTTCAGACCGCGTATTATATTCCTATTCCATGTTTTCTGTTTCACCATGACTACATAATGTATAACATATAATATATAGTTGTGTATTAAGATAGATGTTAAATATTTCAGTAAAGGAAAATTTTGTAAAGTAAAATTTTATAAAATTTAACTTTAAAGTTGCATATGCAGGAGCAAGTTTGTGTGGAATTATCTCATTGAACGTAAAAGTGACTGCTAAATATAGCACCATGTTGCGATACGGTTATTTGACAAATACAAATTGTACAAACCAAAGCTTGAGATGGCTGAATAACTTACGCTGTGGTGTGTTTTACCGCAAGACCAGTACCCACAAGCGAACGGCAGTATCTGCCGAGGAGTCAGCCGCGCCGAATGACACAATATTCGCCACTGAAAACGTGTTTCATTCCCGCAATTTAGGAACAGCATATAAATTCTATAAAACGTCAGAAATTGTAAGATCAGTTGTTGTTTTTAAATTCTGTTCTTCCACTTTATTTGTGCAATATAGTTTACAGGTAAGTTAGATACAACAATATCTGATTTAATGATGTTGCTAAAACATGTCTTAAAAAGAAGTTCTATGATTCTTTTAAAGGAAATGTATTTGATTTTAAGTAAATAAAGCTTTGTTGAAATGATTCGCATACATTTTACTTAATGCTAGTATTATTTAGTTCAATACAAAAAAACTCTTATAATTTTAATAATCTTTTGTTATAAGCTGATGACTGTTGGCCGACGCATTATCGGTAACTATGCATTTCAACGTCTCATGAAATCTACATTTTATGGACAATTCGTTGGTGGTGAAACAACAGTGGAGCTACAAGACACGGTGAAGATTTTAAAGAAAGGAGGAATAGGACCGATGCTGTGTGTCCCAATAGAAGAAGATGCCGGCCGGTATAGGTTGGTATAATAGGTGACATATAATCAGTTTATATCAATTCGCTGTCCGTATCTTCATTTTAATACAGATAAATATATTTCATTTTATGATGTGACGATTAGGAAAGCGACGCTAGGTGCAACTATAAACCAGTTTCACAGTAGCGATTATGATACTGACCGACCCAATGAGGTGACTCCTATTTAAATACAGACAGTTTTTATGCTTTATGATGTGACGGAGGGAAGAGCGAGTTTGAAGTTTGCCAGTAGCAGCTATGGCCGTTCCAGAGCAGTGACCCCTGTTGTTGCCTCTTCTGTATGTATGAAATGTACTGATTATGATAATTTGATGTGTGTTAGTTTATGCTATTTGTATTGATGTTGAATAGTTATGGGTTTAATTACGAGATTTCTGTTGTGTATATAAGAAGTATTGACCGTATTTGCAAGTTTAACACCAATTTTACACAGTCCAGCTGTTTTATAGTTATTGTAATTTCTCGTGAAACATTGATTTTAACAATTACTCACTTATTCGAATTGCATGCATTTACAATAATTCACTCATAATAAAAATGTTTTTTTCTTTTGGAGACATAAAAAGTCAGTATGCCATTCTGCTATTTCGCTGGCAGAAGTATAGTTTTGTTATTGTGCTGTTCTGTCAGTAAAAAAGAACAATTGTCTTGATACTATTCTACTATGCAGCAAGCAGAATGATTTAGCGCGCCTCATCCGAAGGCTCAGCTGTGACCTTTGTATCGCACTATGTCCGTCGTCCGTCCGTTGTCCATCGTTAACTTTCTGCCTTAAGCGACTTCTTCTCTGGAACCGCATGACAGAAAATGGCTTAGATTACAATGAAATATTGAACCTTGAAGAGTTTTATTCATAATCACATTCGCTTTCAGTACAGTATTGCCTACGCACGGAGTTAGAACATGTTATAATTACATAAAGAATAAATGTTAAACTTACAAGTCAGCTTTTATTCCCAACTGAAAATTATTTTATTCGTTTTGAAGTTCAAAGAAGCATGCGAAGAACCCTCTAACAGGTTTCTAACGCAATGTGTTTTTGTGTCTGTTGGATTGTTGAACAGTGTTGAATATTGCATACACAACAATGATCATAGCATCAAAGGAGTCATGTGCTGTTGTAACATATGCACTTAAGGTGTTAACCTACCATTGGTTTTTGTTCTTTATTCTATAGTAAATAACAAAAGTTTGAAGGCTTGTCATTCATAGAGAGTACCAAATTAAAGAAGTGAAACTTATATTTTACTGTTTGTCAACCTCTGCACTATCAAAATATGATGTGAAAAGTAGGGTTCATGTGTCATATAAGAGATTTTTTTCTGCTCAGTGTGTACACTGGTGACAAAGTGAAAGTAGACTTCCGAAATCATGTATTCATACCCCAATTTCCAAGCATCATTTTTTTTTCTAAATTCACAATTCAAACATGACAATATCAAAATGATCAAAATACATCAATAATGCCATTCAAATAAAAAAAATGAGCATTCATTCTTAATGAAGAATAAACGAGGATTATTTATAACCGCCATTATTTTTGCAATGGTGGTACTATGCCTTAACGTCTATATACTTTTCTTTGCTCAGCCTGTCAATCGTAGCGTATCAGAGATGGAGTCTGACATTATCATTTGTTTATTAAAATTCTTTTCAATCGGAGTTGTCAAATTAAAAGATAGTTTATAAATTCAGAATCTTCTTTTTAAATAAGCTTACGACACGATGTTCAAATATTTACTATCATAATAGTAATTCTAAGTGATAAACTTTCCTTTCAATTCAACAATAATTTACATTAAAGTGTACGCACATAAATTGCGATATATAATGAAATGTGGGGTTTCATATTTTTTTAGAAAGGGGACGAAGAAGATACGGATATCCCGACTCATAATATAGTTGAACTAACATCTGATCGGGTGTACATCTAGATGGTGTAGATTAGAATATAGATAAATAATACACACAAAAAACACGATCATATTTAATTTCATAGGTATATTTATATTAATTGATGAAACGGAATGGATATGCTGGTACGATATAAAGCAGAGTTTTGTTACAGAGAGTGTTGTTTATAAACTTTAAAATGACATGATGGTCTGGTATGATAATAGGTAACGAACAGAGAATGTGGGTGATGGTACGATGGAGACGTTTGTTACAGAGAGTGTTGTTTATAAACTTTTAAATGACATGATGGTCTGGTATAATAATAGGTAACGAACAGAGAATGTGGGTGATGGTACGATGGAGACTTTTGTTTATTATACAAAGGACGAGGTTCACGATCCGCCGAAAAATGGACTTGATTAATGCAATAAACTTTAAATATTTGCAAAATGTTATATTTTTTCTATTTTAATTATATTTAATTATTTTAAAAATTTAATATATTGTTTTTCAATTTTACATTTTTGCGTAATACAATACCATTAAAGTGTACATGAACAACAAATATATGAAATTTTCCTACATTTTTTTGATATTTTATGTAAATATATCATAGTTGTAATAGTGAAGGCATTCTTGCAACAAGAAAACATTTACACATATTTCTCCTAGATTTTCTGAAAAGGCTTTAAATGAAATGCATTTTGCAGGATCGATATTTGGACTTCGTGAACCTGGTCATTTCAAAATAAGTAATAGGTGACGAGAGGAGAATGAGTGACTATATATACACAAGGTTGACATAACGTTATTTTGTCAATTCATGTTGTTTATCAGATTCGTTCAAATGGTTTGATAAATATTTGGATTATAACTTAGTTTGGTATACATATACTGAGAAAACCTTTAAAAAGAAATCTGAAGTCTAAAAATTATGTTAAACAATTTATTTGCATAGAAAAGCTAAACTTGTTGTGATTACCAGTTACGTATGAACGAGGTACAGTTTCATTGTCTTGATACAACTTTGTATAACCACAAAGTTGACAACATCGTATAATAAAGTATTATAACATATATTGCACAAATAGTAAATGAAAAAGTGTTTAAAATATTTAAAACTCCTCGGGTAATTCCATATTTTAACTGCTCATGCTTTGAATTGAGTCTTATAATATAATTTAAATATGAAATTGTTAAGAGGTGCAGAGTGCTGTCCTATAAGAAATCGCTCCTATTTGATATGTATAATTTTGTCCTATCTAAGATATAAGTATTTAGTTTTTGGCTTACCGTAGGACTGCTCATTGGCATACTGTTACGAGAACTGTTAAGTCATTTCCGTTTTCAGTGCTGCGGATGACAGGTACGACAACAATCTGGACACGGTACTGAACTGTATCACCTTATCTAGCGCGGTGGATCAAGACTTCCCAATGTCGCAGATAAAACTCACTGCATTAATTCCAGGAGAACTCTGTGTGAGTATTTACCTTAATTGAACTTTTGTATGATAATGTTTGTGCCTAGCGACACTGCAAGTCACACAATTATACTATTAATAATAATGATAATAACTATGACAATAATATTAATTATAATAATGATAATAATAAAAAATATTATTATAAAAATACTACTACTACTCCTACTACTACTACTACTACTACTACACTACTACTACTACTACTACTACTACTACACTACTACTACTACTACTATTACTACTACTACTACTACTACTACTACTACAAATAATACTAATAATAGTCATAACAACAATACTACTAGTACTACTA
Organism: Panopea generosa; assembly: GCA_029582155.1. NCBI lineage: Eukaryota > Metazoa > Mollusca > Bivalvia > Adapedonta > Hiatellidae > Panopea > Panopea generosa. The sequence goes on from CM055909.1 coordinate 20,759,460, forward strand.
CTACTACTACTACTACTTATTATTATTATTATTATTATTATTATTATTATTATTATTATAAAAATAATAATTATAATAATAACAATAATGAAATAATTATAAAATGATAATGAAAATACTTATACTAATAATGATACTAATAAAACAATAATAATAATAATAATTTTGATGATAATGATAATGAAAATAACAATAAGAATGATGATGACAATAATAATATATCACACCGTGTTTTAATCCATGTACAATATATTAACATGTAAGGCATTCGATCTGTTTGGACAAAGGACAATTGATAATTCATCAGTCTAATCAAGGAAGTTAACCAAACTATTTGAAAATGAAGATGAAATATGGAAACACATAGTATTGATAATGCTAACAATGAATTCATCGCATTCCTAGTGTAAGATAGACATATCCGTTATGGACGCCAATACAAAGGAGAGCTGAATCTCTCACAATATATATTTAAAAAAATTAAATATTTACAAATAAAATAAAATCAATTAATTAGGTAAATGATGAACAAGTGTATGTAACTGAATCGTGCAATTAACATTTTGGATAAATGGGCATTGGTGTCAAATTAACAATTCCTTGTTATTCAACAACAAAAGGCTTTATTAAAAAACAAAATACACCAACACTTTTCATATTTACACATTTTACATACATCCTAAGCAATGAGTTTGGGTTTCGTGACGATACTCTGCCTTGTCTTAATGAAATACAATAAAAAAAACATATACAGTTAGAATGACACTATAGATAACTGTATTATAGTTCTAATATTTTAATCTTCCCGGAGGTAACCTCTACCCATAATAAGTTCCATCAAATCAAGCAAAATATGTACGTACCGTGTTTATAACTTTACAGATAGTGATAATACGAAACTTGACAGTTTGTTTTTCACCCATGAAATGATAGGTTTCCTATTTGTTTTTATGTGTGTTGTTTTAATGGGGTTTAACGTTATCTTCAACACATAACATATGGCACATCAAACTGTTTTATTGGTGAAGGAATATCTCAGAATGGCCTTTCGTCCTCCCACAAGTTACTGGCAAACTATACCAGATAAAGATTTTAGAGCCAGTGGGACTAGAACCTATGAATTTAGTGGTGCAAGGTAAATAAACTTGAGAAAGCGCCTTACACCACTCGGCCACGGAGGACCCTTTTACCATGAAATGATACATTTTCTGTTTTAAAACTCTACAGATATATATTTATATCTAGTTTTTATATTAAGCATTGAATTTGTTAAAAATATCATTAAGATTATTTAAAAATCACTTCGAAAAATTGGCTATAAGTAAATCAATCAAGATTATTTTCCATATACGTATAATATTTCATTTTAGTTGTTGTTGTTTTTGTTTCATCCTTCAGTTGCAATTGCGATTGATATTAATAGTTCACATATACACTGTTTATATAATCATCAACGATGTAAGCATTTTAAACAAATTTAAATATTGTGTATTTTATATGTTCAAGTAATGTAACAAGCAGAATATATGTATACATATATTAATTTTTAAATGAAAACGCATGGCACGTTGCGAAACTTCATTGCAAGCATCTATACATTTCCTAAACGTATGCAATAAAAATAAAACTTCAGAATAATTTAAAGTTCAACATTGCAGTTTCACACTATGCGATCACGACTATATTTAAACAGCTTGTTCAGTAAATTCCACCTTTAAGGGGTGGGGGGAGGGGGGGGGGGGGGGAGAGAGAACGCTACAAATGTCTTTAAAAATAAAACTAGTTCTGAAATGGATAAAAGGCATCTCGTTATCATTTATAAATATAATTCGATGGTTTGGTAGGTAAAATTCACCGAAATGTGCCAAAATCAATATTTAAACCAGAATGGTAAACTTGAAAAGAAACCCCCATTATAAAAATAGACAGCCCTTAAATACTGTTTGACGACGTTCGCATCGTCATCCAGACTCTTTCTAAAATAAATAAAAGTTTTACTATGTGTAAATCTGTATAACGGATCAAACTGAAATCCTTTGATTTGTAATCAAGTGACTCGTGTAATACGTCACAAAGTATGTTGCAATTTTAGGCCGGAATTTTTTTTTTAATATAAACAGATATCCTTTGAGAAATACAGGGTCAGTGAGTTTATACTGGCATGCTATATTGGAAACAAATGTTTTAGCTAAGTTTGAAATTTTAAAAAAAATCCTGATATATTCCCTTTAAGGCAACGATAAGCAGGAAGATACCAGATCCATTGAAGGATACTCACTATATAGATTTGATTGTGAATGCACTTTGCGGGGACCCCGTGGAGTTGGACATTCTAGACGCTCACGAAAATGAGCTGTTGGCAAAGTCATTGGACCGAGTCAAAGCGATTGGTGAGGTGAGTTGTTGTTGTTGTTGTTGTTGTTGTTGCTGTTGCTGTTGCTGTTGCTGTTGCTGTTGTTGTTGTTGTTGTTGTTGTTTAACGTCGATTTTAACACATTTTCAGTCATATCGCGACGGTGTCTACTTAAAACAGTATCTTAAGCGAACTATCATGCTGCAGACACATGTTATGATATCCTGACCTGTCACATTATACTGACACCGGGCCAACCTGACCTAGAACTAACTTGGAAATGCTGAACGCCAAGCGAAGAAGTTTCTAGTACCATTTTTCAAATTAAGGTATGAGCCGGCCGGTGACCGAACTCGCGACTATCCTCATGTGAGACTTACGCTCTACCACTAAACCACGCAGTGGTTAGTTAAGTCATACGTAGTTATTTCCTTATAAACAATAGTATGGAAGCCGGTAATGTCCGTTGTTGTTTGGGATTGTTTTTTTTCAATAATTTCGCAAAAGAAGAAACCAACGGTCATACTATGGAAAGCACTATATGTCTTTATTGGTAAATTTGAGATATATAATATAAACATATATTTTTCTTTTCATTTCAATTACATACATGTCAAAATACATTGTTAACGACCCTCCAATGGAATTTAATGGTTTTATATGTCGTTTAAATATCAGGGACAATTAAAACATTTACAAGTTCATCATTTAATTTTCGGGCACCTGGCTGTATCAATGATGAATTGATGTTAAAAATGACGTTACCTGCCAGTAATAATTAATTGTCAATTTTGATAAAGGCAAGGTGGCCAAAAATTAAATGATAAGTGAATTAATTTGAATTTATGGGATATATTTACTTCCCTGAGGAAGATTTTTAAATGAAAATAAAACATTTTTACTTTTGATTATATAGTTCCTGTACTAATATCAAACTTATACATTTATAGGCATACTTTTGTAATATAAATATTACCTTGTACCAGTCCAGCAGCGACACGCTAGGTGTCAAATAAACATGTGTACGTTTACATAAACGTATCCGTGCTACAGATCAGTTACACTGACATTCTCGATTTTATCTAAACTTTTGTATATTGAGATAGTGAATATATATATTGTTATGAATGCTTCAGGAATTGCGCGAATGTTTTTAAATTAAATACTTGAGTTTTCTTTCATTCGCTTCAGTTATGATTTTATTACCTTTCTAAGGATGAATTATCTAAATAACATTAAAGAAAGAACACCCTGACTGTTTTAAGGTCTATTGAAATGGTTTTGGTTTTGTAATGTATTTCACGCCATTGTTAAACAAACGATTGTGTAATCTATAGGGGAAGGGCCTACACTAATGTTGGCAGAACTTGTGGCCTAACTACATTTCATATGAACTTATGAATGATATGAAGTCTTTTTAAACTTAAAGATCTATTTATCTACGCGTTTTAATTTTCATCCGGTATTTAACTACCTACGCACAGCGTATACTACGTGAACTTTGACCGAACTAATTTAAATAGAAATAGCGAGTTCGGCATTTTCAGACTGCGGCTGGTTTGCGCTAAATAGGATTATATCCGAGTCATATTCATACTCTGAAGATATTACAGAAAACTAACTTAACGGTTAGATAAATAATTTAATATAATATGTATCATAGTTTGATTGTTTTTCCCTTTTTATCAACTGCCAGTAAGAGTGATTTTATCGTAAACGACGATCACCAGTCATATTTCTCTTGCGTTAACCGTCCATAGTTTAGTATATAAATGATGACATAAGCTGGCACAACAGTTTGACCAGTGTTTCATTCTCCCACTATACTTACATGTAGAGTATAAAAAACAGTCTTAGAAAATAATTTAACTATTGGCACCTGGTGTATTGGTGTAACCAATATACATGTATTGGGATATGGGAAGATTTAAAAGCCAGAGAAAAGAGAATTCAATTTATATTCCACAGCAAATATTTCATTTTATATTATGATATAAATGGTGTAAATATTAATGAAAACAACTATCTGTGAAAAATATATAGCTCATCAAAGGCAAAAATAAAAACTTTTTTTTTCTCCATTTTCAGAGGTAAACAAATTCCTTTTTTGGCAAAACCGCTGCTAGTGCGTTCATGTTAGCATTACAGACAATGAAACCATTATTCTGTAAAGCATAATCAGCAGTCCCGATTGGGTTAGTTCAATAGCAATTGTTACGAGCATGCTGATTGGTCAGTTGATTCAGGGAATCTTGAATGAAGCCATAATTTAGTAAGCGTTCAATTGCTATGAATTGTGGTACATACATAGAATTCCCAGCTTTTCCCTTCAATAGACCTGATTCGGGAGATATCAGGTTCTGGGATAGACTTATGAAACCATTAAGAAAAAAACTAGTTGCTGCATCTTACGTTTTCTCTGATCTTGGGTATGCGAAAAAAAAGAGAAATAGAGAAATGGGGATTGTATAGAGGTTAGTACACTATATTATATTGGGGGTACGAAATGTGCAAAGTTATAACAATTGTAGTATATTGAATGGAAATAAGCAACGGTTTGTGTCCAGAATACTTTCTTTTCTATGTTTGTCTGATGTTGCGCTGACAGTAAACAATAAATTATAGCCTTTTTAAGTCCATTTGCTTTGTCCCTCAAAAAATGTTTCGTTATTAAAGTGCGTTTTATGTAACAACAATGTTGCTTCTGCATGTTTGCCTGGTAACACATTCTGTGTCTTTAACATGGTGAGTTATATTGGTGTCACTCATTTTTTCACTTACGAGTTACTCATTTTTATTTTCTATTACAGAAATCTAATTCACTTGGCGTCCGGCTACTAATTGATGCCGAATACACGTACCTTAATCCTGCACTGAGATTGATCAGTCTTTGCATGATGCTGAAATATAACACGCAGCGCCCTCTTGTTGCGTATACATACCAGAACTACTTGAAGGTACGTTTTGCAATACAATACACCACATGGTAAGTTATATTACACTTAAAGTCGACCAATACCAACAGTTTGAATTTACCTAAGACGTTTAAGAGATTTGAATAGCTTTAAATTGATCAAGCTATTTATAGAAACCCTATGTCACTCATACGATTTCCGCACTCTTGTGAAATATTATTCATACAAATAGTATACTATGGACGGACACCATTAAATGTGGTGAAATAATTTACTTGGGATACAAAACAACTCATGCACGGTAATGTGTAAACGATATGATATCAACCAATTACACATGTGTATGTTGTAAATGTGTTAAAATATAGTTAAAAATATAACTCATACTAGCGCATCTGGTAATTATGTTAATAATATACTACAAACAACTCAAACAAATGTAGCCGGTAAAATGTTGCCAATATACTACAAACAACTCAAACAAATGTAGCCGGTACAAATGTTACCAATATTTTACAAACAACCCAAACAAATGTAGCCGGTAAAAATGTTGCCAATATACTACAAACAACTCAAACAAATGTAGCCGGTACAAATGTTGCCAATATTTTACAAACAACTCAAACAAATGTAGCTGGTAAAATGTTGCAAATATACTACAAACAACTCAAACAAATATAGCCGGTACAAATGTTGCCAATATTTTACAAACAACTCAAACAAATGTAGCCGGTAAAAATGTTGCCAATATTCTACAATCAACTCAAACAAATGTAGCCGGTACAAATGTTACCAATATTTTACAAACAACTCAAACAAATATAGCCGGTAGAATTATTGTTGCCAATGTGCTACAAACAACTCAAACAAATGTAGCTGGTATAAATGTTGCCAATGTATTACAAACAACTCAAACAAATGTAGCCGGTACAAATGTTGCCATTGTACCACAAACAACTCTAACACATGTAGCCGGTACAAATGTTGCCAATATACTACAAACAACACAAACAAATGTAGCCGGTACATGTGTTGCCAATGTACTACAAACAACTCAAACACATGTAGCTGGTACAAATGTTGCCAATATACTACAAACAACTTATATATGCGCGTCCGGTTGATATGCTGACAATAATTATACTACAAAAAAACTCGTACATATGTATCTGAGTAAAACGTGGAACTTTACAACTTCCAGTATCTCTTAATTAAAACTCTGTCAGAAGTTTCCTTAAACAGTATTAACATTGGAACTTGTAATGGGATTGTCCGTCCTGTTACTATAGAATGTTTCCTTATACAGTAACAGTATTGAAACATGCAATATGATTGTCCGTCCTGTTACTATAAAGAAGTTTCCTTATACAGTACCAGTACTGAAACTTACAATGGGATGTCCTTCCTGTTACTATAAAGAAGTTTCCTTATACAGTATCAGTACTGAAACTTGCAATGGGAGTGTCCGTCCTGTAACTATAGAGAAGTCTCCTTATACAGTACCAGTACTGAAACTTTTAATGGGATTGTCCGTCCTGTGACTATAAAGAAGTTTCCTTATACGGTATCAGTACTGAAACTTGCAATGGGATAATCCGTCCTGTTACTATAGAGAAGTTTCCTTATACAGTATCAGTACTGAAACTTGCAATGGGATTGTCCGTCCTGTTCATATAGAGAAGTTTCCTTATACAGTATCAGTACTGAAACTTGCAATGAGAGTGTCCGTCCTGTTACTATAGAGAAGTCTCATTATACAGTACCAGTACTGAAACTTTCAATGGGATTGTCCGTCCTGCGACTTTAGAGAAGTTTCCTTATACGGTATCAGTACTGAAACTTGCAATGTAAGTGTCCGTCCTGTTACTATAGAGAAGTTTCCTTATACAGTACCAGTACTGGAACTTTGAATGGGATTGTCCGTCCTGTGACTATAGAGAAGTGTCCTTATACAGTATCAGTACTGTCAAGTAATATCTGTTGTATATGTTCTATTTATGTCCCAGTCACATTGTGTCGCCAATTGAAATGTGTAACTGTAAAGCTGGCTTCTTCAAATTAAAGTAAAATGAATGTGTTTTGGTCACAGGAAACTTTCGACAATCTTAAGTCAGATGTGGAATTCGTGCGGTCACGCAAAGTGTGTTTTTCTGCTAAACTAGTCCGAGGAGCTTATATGGAAAGCGAACGTAATATGGCAAGTGACAAAGGAGTAGAAGATCCTGTTCATGCGACGTTTGAAGACACTTCTGCCATGTACCACAAATCTATGGAGTATTTGCTGAACAAGATCAAGCTGCAACCTGAGAAGTTTTTCGTCGTAGTCGCATCACATAACGAAGGGACCATTCATCTTGCTTTAAAACAGTAAGTCTGGGGTATACTTATTGTTGTGATACATTTCTTATTATTTTAAGGATACGATTATAACTTATGATACATTTAAGATTACATTAGGGATATAATTATAAGTTATGATACGTTTAGCATTATATTAGGGATATAAATATAAGTTATGATACGTTTAGCATTATATTAGGGATATAAATATAAGTTATGATACATTCAGCATTATATTAGGGATATAAATATAAGTTATGATACATTCAGCATTATATTAGGGATATAAATGTAAGTTATGATACATTAAGCATTATATTAGGGATATAAATATAAGTTATGATACGTTTAGCATTATATTAGGGATATAAATATAAGTTATGATACGTTTAGCATTATATTAGGGATATAAATATAAGTTATGATACATTTAGCATTATATTAGGGATATAAATATAAGTTATGATATATTCAGCATTATATTAGGAATATAAATATAAGTTATAATACATTTAGCATTATATGAGGGATATAAATATAAGTTATAATACATTTAACGTTGTATTATGGATACAATTGCTACTTTGCAAGAATGAAATTATATACAAAACTATATAATTACCAGCAATTTTAGTTTAAAGATGTTGTGTAATATAATGCAACTAAAAACAACTAAATTACATGATATTTTACTTCAAACTACAATGTTTAAATTTCAAAATCATTTTGCTTGATCATAACATTATAAAACATCTAAGTCAGCATACAACTGTGTCCCATTGGCGCCATTGCCGCATATTTATCCATTAAGAAAAGTCGAAAGAATGAAGCTACGATGGTCGTTATTTCGACATTTTACCATTGTTGCTTCGACGTTTTACCATCGCTGCTTCGTTGTTATGAATTGTTACAGTCGTAGTTTAGTTGTTTCTTTGTTCTGACTTTATTAAAAATAATAAGTATGCCGCGATGGCCCCAATGAGACACCATAGTAAACACATTATATCAGCTGTTTTATTTATATCATAAAATATATTGTAGGTAGTATTAGATCAGTATATAATTATAATAAAGAAATGATTGTTGAGTTGGCTAATAGTACTTTTTATATAATATACAGTAAATGTATAGCACATGTACTTGAGCATTTTGAGTGCTGTGATTTAGATGTATCTCAAATATGACATACAGAAATGCATTTCTTCATATAATTGGCAGACGAACACAGTAACAACATAAACATAATGTCATGCATCACCCAGTTTCGAAGCAAATCATTAGACCAATAATTGTAAACTGACTATTTATTGCAAGACAGAGAGCAGTGGTTCAGCAAATAACAGTACAGTATCGTGTCCAAAAAACACACGCTTTGTTGTGATTCAGCAAGTAGCAGTACAGTATCGTTTTCTAAAATAAACGTTGTTTTTGTGTAATTAATACTTAACGACATTAAAACATCGATGCAGAAATATCCATTATGTGTTAGTCTTCCATAACGTTATTGTTTTGTTTTAAACGTAGTGTGCGTACATTTATCTGATACTAACTAAAAAATGTAGTAGATAAGATATTTAGTGATTTTTTTTTAGTGTTTAATGGCATAAGCAGAATGCGTTAATTTGTTCAAGAAAGCCCTGGGTGCCGGTTCGAGATAAATAATTGTTTTGATAAAGGTCTCAATATATATCCTGTAATTTTCATATTATCACATAGTTCTCAATTGCCGGTGTTCGTTGCCACTCGGTGTTAATGGCATATCTTATATCTGTGTTTTGTAGAATGCATGCGAGAAACATTCCACCGAAGGACGGGTCTGTGTTTTTCGGACAATTATACGGCATGTCGGATCATGTATCGTCAGCCTTGGGTATGTACATATTAAATATATAACACTATTTAAATGGTGTTGAACGTCATTTGCAGGACATTTCAAGTTACATATGGCATATCCAGTTTTATTGGTGGAAGACCTCTTCTAAATGAATCTGAGTAGAACCACCGTCCTTCTGCAAGTAACTCACATCAAGTTTCCGGAACAAGACGACGCCTTAGACCATTCGGCTAGGAGAAGCTTCCTGTACTTAATTCACACTTGCTTAGTGAAACAACTCGAGACATCAAGTATAAAACATTGTAAAATAAAACAGGTTACGGTTTATAAGTTTCTTTTACACTTTTATTTTTGTTTAGTATGTTGGTGAGTACTTTGGTTAGAATCCAACATGAATACTTGGTGCAATCTTCAAACACCATATGCCGAATGAATAAGCACATACATGAACATTCCTTGATCGACTATAAAAGCTAACTGCTATGACGTTGTGGAACTAAACGTCTTACACAACAATTAATGATTAATTTTTCATTGATTTATATATAGAGAAATTTAGTTCACTGAAAACATTGCCAATAAGTGTATTGTTTATAAATAGATAGTCATGTGTTGATCCATATATACAGAAAGAAAACATGGGATCTACCAGATTACTTTTTCACAATTGCAAATAGTTTAAAGACACCACTTCATTTCTGTAATTCCACTACGTACCTTTAAACTGTCTTATCTACATCGAACAGTACCTTAAGTCATTCAAACCTGGCATTTTAGGCATTTGGTGCAATTCAAAACCCAACCACTTAACACAGCTCTAATTTCTAAAGGGTGTGTTGTGAACTGATTGACATTGTAGTTTTGTGTTCCTGGATTAGAAAGACTTTCGCCCATGCTTTAACACATCCAGAGCTTCGCGTTTACGATGTAACAAACTGCACGAACACAGGCCTTGCAAATTCATAAACACCTCCTACTTGGTCCGTAACAATTTGATAATCATATTGGTACTATTCTGTTACCACAGGTCAAGCGGGTTACACTGTTTACAAATCTACACCATACGGAACAATTGACGATACTATTCCATACTTGTATAGACGTGCAATGGAAAACAAAGCTGTACTTGGAGGTACCAGTAGGGAACGTGACCTAATGTGGAAAGCGCTCGTGAATCGGACAACGTTTGGACGCTATCCCAGAGAGAAGAAGATATAACCTTGACAACGGACGATGTGAAACGGACAACGTTTGGACGCTACCCTCATCCAAGAGGGAAAGTATATAATCTTGACAATCAGACAACGTTCGTACACTATCCTAGAGACTTTGACAAACATATATCGTTTGGACACTTTCTCAGAAGGAAGTTGCTATAACCCTAACAACGGACGGCGTTAATGTTGATCTTGCTGCAGATCTGACAGTATAAAAAACGTTTATCATAAGATGTTAAAAAATACATATACCATAATCTTTATAACACTTTGTAAAGTATTACATAGGAATATTAATATTTTACTCTAAGGAAATAATTTGAAATTTGTCTAACCAGAAATTATTTAATTTGGTTAGATTACTCTTTTTTGTGATTTGTTTATGTAAGGGTATGGTAAAGTGGGTGGGTGGATGGTTGGTAGAATGGAAAGATATAAAGATGGTTGAGTGGTTTATACTAGTGTTGTTGTTTGTACTATTAATAATTAATCATGTTTTTGTAAATATTGTATATGTTATATATTGAATTTAATTGTTCAATTGTTCTCATCAACAAGTGTATTTATCATTATCGCTTTTATAAGCATTACTATAAGTATTATTTTGTACGTGTATGTATATATGCAATGAATATTTACAGAGCAAATTCCAGTGACAAAAATAAAGCGTTACGTATTTCTTACAATATAATTTGTCTATTAATGACTTTTAAAAGTTAACTTTGTTTAATAACAATGGTAACACCAAGTCAGATAGATGGATTTTGGATGTCAATTTTCGGTCATATTTGCTGAAATGGACGTATTATTGTTTCATTACATAATCAATCATAACTGATTGGGTCATTTCAAATTAATCTATGAAAACGAAAAAGTTTATAATGAAATGAATAAAATATGTTTAAACCATTCAAATGTTGATCAAATTGATTGCATTGACAGAGCATATGATAACATTTCGTTTTTCAACGGGTTCATGAGAAATAATGTAGAGCGCTGGTCCAGTAGTAGAGCTCCAGACTCGGGATCTGGGGGTCGAAAGTTCGATCCTCCCCACGGCTATGTGTCGTATCTTTGAGCAAGACACTTTTTTCCGCATATGCTAAGTACTGGTTCTACACAGATACCCAAAGGATAACCAAATATTTATCCTGTAAAGTATCCAAAGGAGAACAGTGTCTGTAAATTAAACTAATTTATCTGTTAAACGGTCCAAAGCAGATCCATATCTTAGTTATAAGTGATAATGGAGAACGTTTAGCATGTACAAAGTAGTATCCTGTAAGTGGTTTAAGTGTCCGACGGGGAGAACCTCGCATTTATTTAACTGTCCAAAGGCAATCCCACCTTTATCCTGCGATTGTTAAACGGCCCAAAGGCGAACGACTCCTTTACACTGCAAGGGGTTAAATTATCCATTAAAATATTTGCCCAATAAGTGTAACTTACTGGGCAAATATTTTTTATGGATAATTAAAGAAAAATCGCGTCTTTATCCTGTTAGTAGTTGTGCTGTCCAATGAATAACCCATTTTTCTCATTTATGTGGTTAAGCTATCCATTTAACGATTAAATAGTGATCTCAAACAAATATTGTTTTAAATAATTGCAAACAAAGATATATATTATAGCATCACGTTCGGATGCATAATAGCACACAGCTGATATATGTAACATTTATTGAGTCACGATAAATTGCATACAAAGGGGCACAACTCGCCCATTATTACATATAGTACGACCCGATTGCTAGTCCATATGCAACTTCTATAATTATAAACATATGTTCATCACTTGATGAAAATCATTACGAAAACTCAGCATATACTTAGCTTGTACTGCTCGTAATGGATATTATGTACTCTACACTCAACTTATATGCATATGTTATATGCACGCTGTTTGTTTTAATAGTTTATACATGTACTACAATTGTTTAAAACTTATTTCAATGTTTATGAATATGTTGTTGTTGTTTTTTAATGTTTTTACATGTAGATTCTTTCTTCCACTTTGACTTAATGCTAAATGTGAACTTTTATGATTGACAATTCATCCGTCCTCCCGTCCGCCTCTAGGGGGTATAACGTTCACGTACGCATAATGTACTTGTAGAGTTATTTTGACAGTAACCTATTTATTATGTTTACATAAAAGCATTGTTATGTTGGGTTAAATCATTCAATGGTTTGTTTTATTCTCTGTTTTGTCTATTTATTGACGTATGATAATTATAGAGGTAATATCGAAGATGAGCATTCAGAAATGTGTAGGTTCCATTTATACTGGTATAAGGAATAAATGATTGTGCTAACAACATGTCGACACATAAATAGGTGGATTTATGCGTGCAAAGTTGATACTGTTGACAAATAGATGTTATCTTGTTGTAAGAGTGGAGACCTTTTATAGTAAGAATAAAGCTTTCCGTTATAAATATATCATAGGTGTTTGTATCCGTTGCAAGATGTGTAGAATTTTAAACTAAACAGTGATATAGTACCGTCAAACCTGTATAAGTGATCACCTTTATTAAGCAGCCATTTGCCTTAAGCAGTCATATTTGCTTTTGCTATTTCCCATTCCCATGCTTGAAGAACAAAAGGAAACTGTATTTACCAACAACATGTCTTAATAGGTCACTTTTGCTCTTTCTTTTGACTGGCTGCTTAAGACAGATTGCATATCATTGTTAAACAAATCAAAAACTATTATTTTATGTTTGAATAATATCTTAAACCGTATGCATACTATTCTGTTATAATAAATATGGTACACGTCCTAGATATAACCTGTAGGCACAGTGATCCATATCTTAGTGTAAACACATATAATAATGCATGCTATGCAGGTATGCACTTTACTCTAATAATATCGATATAGAGATATGTGTTTATTTTAACCACCAGTCTGTAATATACACAAGAACGTGTGAAAGAAAAACTAATACCTATCTGAAACATTGAAAAATGATAGAGAAAACTTAAAGAGACTTAAAGAGAATGTCGCTAAGACAACGTCTGAAAACATTCGACCACGGAGAATCACATTTTTAATTTTTTACCCTACAAGTGGTTAAAATAACTGAAGGAGAATCGCATATTTACCATGTAAAGTGTCAAAAGGTAAACAACGCCGTAACCGTATTGGTGGTTTTATTGGCAAATGCTTTACCCTGTGCAGTGTGCAAAGGAATACAACACCTATACCCTGTATATAGTTAAACTGTCCAACCTCACCAGTATCCTGTAAGTGTTTGAACCATCACAGTTACTAGCTCTTATGCAACCCACCTCTGTTATACACATGTGCATGACTTGAACATAACTTAATGAAAACTAAGCAAATATGCTCTTGGTGTGTATTGCGCACGTGTACATAGCGTGCTTGTTACAGTTACTTAGTTATTATGTGAGGTTAAATCATGCAATAGTTCGTTGTGTTCCTCTTGCGATTTTATAAACATATATGGCAATTAATGTAATATCAAAGATGAGATGACTTTTCTGCGAAATAAGAAGGTTCTTTTATGCATTTAGCAAAAGGAGAATTGCTGACATATAGATGTAATTTTATTGTATAAATGTGGACTTTTTATAGTAAAATTTCCCGTTGTAAGTATTTATTTCATAATTTTGTATTTGTATCCGTTGCGAGATGTATAGAATTTAAAATTAAAGAGATGTGAAGTAAATCAATGTTCGGGAATCTGTAAAAAGAACCAAAAACTATTTTAGATCTCAGTCCATATGCATTTATACATATCGATCGAGATCATCTCTGCGCTTGTAAAGAATACGGTTCTCTGACGTAAAGCATAACACTCCATTGACTGTCACCGGGACGGTCTTTTCTCTCGGTACTTGCAAAGGTTTCAAAGAGAAGATCGGAAGTAAGTATAGTTTGATTGAGCCAGATTTCTGAAAAAGTCAGAATGTCAAAATCACATTCGGTACACAATGTTTAGACATTGTAATGCATGAACGACAAATGTTTAGACTGGTCAAATGAACAATCATTATGTAAGAACTAGTATTAAAAGCTGAAGAAGTTTTACCGTAAAAATACATAACACACTTGATAATTTGTAATCTATTATATATATATATATATATATATATATATATATATAACACTTGATAAAGGGTAATATATTATATATCATATTATATGTAAACGATTATGATAAATATTGATATACGTTCTAGATAATAACTTGTGGGGCACAGTAAACGTTATCGGTGGTGTACATATGACATAATACATGTTCCGCCAGGCACTTTGCTCGCATGATAAAATAGAGTTACACGTATGTGAGTGTTTTTAAATCACCGGTCTATAATACAGACGGAAATCTTATGAAAAAAACTAAGAAACGGTCTGAAACAGTGAAAAATGAAAAGCTAAAAGATGGAGGTGTTTAGAACAGCATTATGTGTGGGGCTTGCTGCATTTATAGGATATATTTTCTGGTATGAGGATAAATCCTTAGTGGTTGATAAAGTAAATAGTACGTATGACTACATCATTATTGGAGCTGGTTCAGCAGGGGCCGTCTTGGCTGCACGACTTTCCGAGGATGCTGATGTTACGGTTCTGCTGCTCGAAGCTGGGGACGAGGAAATCGGAAGTATAACTCATTCTATTCCAATTCTTTCGGGATATCAGCAGTATTCTGAATCTGACTGGAAATACTTTACAGAACCTCAAAAACATTCATCCCGGATATTTAACGACAGCAAACATTACTGGCCAAGAGGCAAAGTTCTTGGGGGAACGAGTATTTATAACTCCATGCATTATGTCCGTGGAAGTAGATACGATTACGATGAGTGGGCAGACAATGGCTGTGAAGGTTGGGGGTATGACAATGTTTTGCCATACTTCCTAAAATCCGAAGATAACATGATCGAGGAACTGAAAGATTCTAAATATCATCACACAGGTGGCCCTCTAGGTATTACTAGAGAAAAACAGGTGCCGTTAGGAAAGACATTCATAAGAGCAGGAAAAGAACTAGGATATCAGGAACTAGACATCAATGGAGAAAATCAAATCGGGTTTGACATTACCCAAGTCACTGTTCGTAAAGGTGAAAGAGCAAGCACTGTTCGCGAATTTTTACGTCCGTCAATGACCCGAAGTAATTTATTTGTATTGGTAAAAGCACATGTTACCAAAATTGAGTTTGACAACAAAAGAGCGACAGGTGTTTCTTTCGTTCGAAATGGGAAAAAAGAAAGAGTAAATGCGACTAGAGAAGTAATTTTGTCAGCTGGGGCTATAGGCTCACCTCAGATATTGTTACTGTCTGGAATAGGACCAAAAGATCACTTAGAAAGTCTGGACATACCTGTGATAGAGGACTTACCTGTAGGACAGAATCTACAGGACCATCTGATGCTCTTTGTACCTACCGATATTAACACTACTGACAGTATTACAGAACCAAAAATATTGTCCGTAACGTCTGTTGCCAAGTATTTTCTTTTTAAATCTGGATATTGGTCATCAACAATTGTCGGAGGAACAGCATTTATAAAAAGCGAGGATTGTACTACGAAGTATCCAGATATCCAGCTGACCATGTTTTCACTTCTTCCAATAGTCGACATGCTGAAGTTTAACCATTCTATACTTAGGGGAACTGATATATATCCTGAAGTTCCGTTAGAAGGAATCATGTTATTACCAATTCTGCTACATCCAAAAAGTCGCGGGACAATAACTTTGAAAAGCACGGATCCATTTGATTATCCCCGTATTGATCCGAACTATTTGTCGGAAGATGAGGACATCAAAACATTAATTAAAGGTATAAGAATAGTAGAGAAGCTTTTTTTAACGGATGCTTTCCAGGCCATTAATGCTTCATTTGACAGGCTTAACAGAGAGTTATGTGGAGAATTTGAGTTTCAATCAGACGCATTTTATGAGTGTTTTTTACGTTACTTGGCAGTCACGGTGTACCATCCAACATCAACCTGTAAGATGGGACCAGTTGAAGATAAGACCACTGTAGTAGACCCAGAACTCAGAGTGAAGGGTGTTAGCGGTTTAAGAGTGGTAGATGCATCCATTATGCCAAATACCGTTTCTGGAAATACCAATGCTCCAACAATCATGATTGCAGAAAAGGCTGCAGATATGATTCGTGGGACAGACACTGTTCAGAATATCCGAGCTTCACTGCGTGACATAACTTAAACAATACTTGTAAATAGTTGACTTTTCTCGAGGTATAAAACTATATTCTTAAAATATTTGATGTGACTTGTTATGTTTTTGTTAGTTCTTATGTCGTATACCGAAAAGAAAAAAATGTTGTGATGGTGTCACGTTTGTTGATATTTACATTATTTTTTTAAATTTTAAAAGTTTAGTTTTTTCTACTTTAGTCATAAATTCTATACATTTTAAATGTTGAATGCCACACCATACTCCAACAAATTAATTATCTGGGTTTAAGTTTCGGATAGACAAATTCGTCCAGAGGGATATATTGCAATTACTAGTGTTCATGTCGTTTACAATTTCAAACTATAAACTATGTCGCAATATGGTGAATTATATTTGTCTCTGTTAAAGGGACACACGTCGATCAGTTTCACTCATGATAAAGTGTAATATAAATATTAGACCTGTATGACCGTATAACTATTCAGAGTACCTTAAACCCAATCATTATTATCTAAAATTTTCCATTTTAAATGTAGTTTTAAAACCTAGTCGTATCATTAAATTGTTTATCGTGTTTTACATACTATTTAAATCATTTTTCATTTTTTTAAATAGACACGAATATCAAAATGTTCAATCAATTATGTTATATTTCTAAATTATTATGATGTGTAAATATATATCAAATTTAATCTTCACTATATATCATATTATTTAATTTATAAAAAAATGTTTTTATGATCAATATGTTTTAGATTGGGCAGCAATGTATGCTAGGTAAATGTATATATAATATTATCATTATAAATATTATACCATATAAACCGATGATACAGTGTATATGAAATCACATTTAGGTTTGTGTTTTAATATATTATTAAGAATATTGCATTCATTACAAATTTTTCATTTATTTATTTGTAAATGATTTTCATTTATTTATTTGTAAATAGTTTTATACATTTTAACTATAAAAATTGATATATTATTGTCATCATATCATCCATTAATCTTTGCGCGCACAAAATAACCTATTTATGTGTCGAGTTGCTGCAAAACACCTTTTATTCATTCAGTCATTCGTTCATTACTAATACTACGTCGTACAATAACGTGATAGTATGATGAATAAACGTCGACGAAATAGAAATCGGTAAAATGTTGTTCAGCTGTGTATGTGTATGGAAGTTTATTATTTCTTCTTTTGAATGAATTCGGTCGGTAACAATTTCAAATTAACACTTAAGACCAACATTCTTTGACTAAAGTCATTTTTGATTATGGAAAATCCAGTTTGATTTAATTTGTTTGTAACTTTCAACACATTTTTGGAGCGAGCGCGACTCGAACCGACAACCTTTGCGGTGACGGCCACGGTCCTGAATATATGAAACTGTAGATGTCTAAATGTCTTTAAACAGCAAGACGATGAAATATGTTAATTTGGTGATATAAAAAAATTGAAATACAAACGTATGTATATGTAAAACGAGTTGAAACACTAAACAAATACCATTTTTATTGTTTTTAGCATTTTTAAAGTTTAATGAAAATAAAATTCTAATCTGAACAACATTTATTTAAACCAACGAATCGTCTAATGATGATGAGGATACACCTGATAAACAGGAGGTTGACAACACTGACGATTTTATTATATTTTTAATGGGGTTTAACGCCATCTTCAACATACTTCAGGTTATATATGGCGTTATCAGTTTTATTGGTGGAGGATGACCTCAGAATGAATCTTAGTATTTTCGCAAGTTATTAGCGAACTTTCTCATATAAAGATTTTGGAGCTGGACTCGAACCTAAGACCTTAGCGTTGAGAAGTTAGTGATCTTGTGACGGCGCCTTTCAACACTCGGCCACGGAGGACCCTATGATTATAGAATATGCATGTAGATTAAGATATGTAAATTCAAACTTGATAGGCAGTGAAAAATAAATGAAACGTGACCATCCCAAATAAAGCGAGATTTTATACTTCAAAGGCTACAACTCTGCCACTTATTAACAAGTAAGATAGACTTGACTTGATTTGAAAATGTATAGCCGTCTTTATGCCATCAAAGGCTAGCAGACGATCGGCACTATTTTCTGGGATTCTGAAAGGTTAATCTATTCTCGTGCACAGTCATTTTCAAGTTACTGATAAATTTACCGATTTATTTAGTGGTGAAAGACGAATGACAATGAGACGCAATCTGGTATATCAATAATCACAGGAGCAGTAGCCGGATGGGGATTTAAATTCACGATCCTTGAACTGATAATCAGGCGTCACCGATTGAACTAACCGGGCCCGGTTACTTTTATTAGAGAGCAGTAATAACTATCTGTATCATTAGCATGCTAACAATCTGAAAGAAAAATTAAGAACACAATGGTGGAAAGAAAGATAATCCCATCCGATGAGCCTATAACTAGAGTTATACATCGCAGAAAAAATCTAAACACAATAAAAAAGTAAAATATATATATACATTCCAAACAAGTCTTAAAGATTTCGTTATTTTCAAAACCAGTTGAGTTGTCTCCAATTTACTTTTATGTTTTATAAGATAAACAGCACTGTCTACTCATTTCGATGTTTCCAAACAAGTTGAGTTGTCTCCAATTTTCTATTATGTTATATAGAATAAACAGCATTGTCTACTCATTTCGATATTTCCAAACAAATTGAATTGTCTCCGATTTACTATTATGTTGTATAAAATAAACAGCATTGTCTTATTAAGTTATATCTCTTGCATGAAGACGAAACGGATGAATGAGTTGGAACGTTCCATTGACGGTATTTCAATATATTCACTTGTTGAGAGAGTGTTTTCTTTGGTCGCGTTGATCCAGTGATGAACATTTTATCGAATGTCTGCATGACAATAACTTTTGTTTAATTGTTTGTTTGAAAATTTAGTGTCATTTTATGCAATCAACGGCTAACAGACAGTCAGTTAACCTAACCACACTTTTCTGGGATCCTGGAAGGTTAACCAGTACTTAAGCACATCCATATTTGCAAGTAACTGATAACTTTTTCAACTGAATCAACCATGAGAGACGAATGGGCAATGAGACGCAATGTCGTATATCAATCATCACGGAGACCGTCACCTGGTGGGGATTCGGATTTAAGATCCTGGTTTGATAGTCATACTCCTATCGACTGAACTAACCGGGTCGGTTTTACTCTAGTAGCCACTTGTGAGACAACACTAAACAGTGAGAGTAGTCGGTTTTACTCTAGTAGCCACTGGTGAGACAACACTAAACAGTGAGAGTAGTCGATTTTAATATAGTAGCCAGTGTTGAGACAACACTAAACAGTGAGAGAAGTCGATTTTAATATAGTAGCCAGTGTTGAGACATCACTAAACAGTGAGAGTAGTCGGTTTTACTCTAGTAGCCAGTGTTGAGACATCACTAAACAGTGAGAGTAGTCGGTTTTACTCTAGTAGCCAGTGTTGAGACATCACTAAACAGTGAGAGTAGCCGGTTTTAATCTAATAGCTAGTGTTGGGACATTACTAAACAGTGAGAGTAGTCGGTTTGAATCTAGTAGCCAGTGTTGAACAGTGAGAGAAGTCGATTTTAATCTAGTAGCCAGTGTTGAGACTTCACTAAACAGTGAGAGAAGTTTGAAAGCACCAACACGTCATTTGGTCAGAAATTGGTGATCCTACTTTAATTGACTTGCTACCGACTGAGCAGTTTATACACAGGCATACAATTTCATGTTGTTGTTTTTTTCAATTAGGTTTGACAGACCTGATTCGAGAGATATGAGAGACTGGGGTAGACTTTATATTGATAATTTTATCCAAGGACAGTTATTCAATTGAGTTTATGTTAAACGTTAAAAAAATGACCTCAGTCTCCAATTGTTAGATACTTACGGTCACTCCCAATTTGTTTGCGAAATATTAAAATGTTTTTCATCAGTGAAGATGAACACTGGGTGTCGCAAAACCAACGCAGAAATGTAACTTTACAAACAAGTACTATTTTGTGCATACCCTGCTGTTCGTATTAAGTAACCTTCAAATGGGTTGTTATTATGAATATTCATTTCATAATCTTGTTCATGGCGGAGTGATCAAGCTTTGTCGTATTTTTTACTGCCAAAATGATAATACGCGACAATGACTACTTTTTATAAGTAGAATTTCATTTTTTCATGTATTTTATATATTCAACAAAATAAACAATAAAATATATCGTGGACATTATATTATGTATTTTCAGCCGTGTTTTGTGCCAAAGACGTAGTCCTGCTTGTGTTGTCGTGATCAAGGTTTGCAGAGTTGATCACCTCCAAAATAATCATTCGCGACAGGGACTACTTTCTATTCCTCAAATCTCTAATATATAGTCAAATAAACTCTCATAATAAATATTCTATCCGTCATGATAACCAAGACAGCTATGGTTTTGAAATTTTGATTTTCGAGCTTAAAGGGGAACGCAACCCTGTGTATAAAACAGGATAATATGAATAGCTATGAGTTCAGCTTTCTATTAATAGTATTATTATGCATAAATTCGAGTCCATAAAGATATATCAGCTCGTTTTGTAACGGTCATTTTCGCTCATCGACTTTATGGTGGAAGTCGCCATATTGGATACCTGCGTGACGTCATAACTGCACTTCCGGTTTAAAACATAATTGATTTATACGCTACAGCAGATGTAGAAACGTGCAATTATAGTCACCGGCAAAAGTACTCGCAAGACTAATAAAATGGATTTTAGTAACGGAGAAGGACTTTTTGCCTACAACTTTGAACCAGAATTTTCAGAAGCAGAGTTAAATGAATTAGAAGACGAGAGAAATAGTGAGACGGCACAGTTGTTCACACACGTGAAAGATTTTTGCAGCTGCAAAAACAGTGTAATGATGCTTTCGTCTGACGAAAATACGTGCTGCAGATGCAATTTCACACTATTGGAAATTCAGAAGATTTAGAATGTATCACATAAATAATACAGAGATGTCACAGCAATGTCTTATGAAGTTTTCACCCAAAAAGATGATAACTGTTAAACAGTCACACCGATCATGAACCAGAGATCAAACCCGAAACCCATCAATCACAACTCTGACATCTTATCATGTAGCCTGACATTGATGATTGAATTTTTCAAAATAGTAAAATTACCCTTAGCTTGATAAAAAAAAGTAATTATTGCCGTCAGTGTTGATGTAGATCCAGACAAGCCTGCACATTCATGCTGTACTATCAGGGTTTATACTGTTTGCTACTCAGTCAATACATTATCAAAAAAAACACTAATTAGACCAAGAATGGAATTAAGGGAAAATGTTTTGTTACATATATTTACCTGTCTAAGAGAGAATAAGAAATAATATTATATCTCTTTTCTTATCGTCGTGTTTAGCTGGTGCGGCCATTGTTGCGTACTGAGAAATGGCTGATAAAATTTTGATTTCATATCCTTTTTAGTAAATTTAGATGAAGCATGAATGAGTTGGGGTTTTTTTTGTGTTGTTTTACATAACTGGCACTGTCTTTTGGTTATTCAAATGGTGTTACTACCCAATTTGATATATGATGATTATCTATTCTACCAGTTCTCTGAACATATATGAATGTGTCTCCTTATAGGGAGTGTCATATGGAATATAATGTCTACAGGCATATTGCACAAAGTGTATGTTACTGTCCAGCTACTGGCACCCTGCTGAGCTTTCATAATTCACCAACACCACATTCACACCATGTGGTAATGAGAAATACCCTGCCACAGTGTGCATATTGTACCCTAATTAGCGTGATCAACCCAGGTTTAATGACCCCAGGGTTTATGACAGGATGTTATATCACACAGTATTATGCCTTATTACTAATTTAAACATTTTCAGTTAATTAGGGTTTCAATATTAATGCAAACTTACAAGTAAAAAAATTAAGTTATATGATTTTATGAATATTTTTCATAAATTGTATACCAGAACACTATTTTAACAGTAAAGAAAACTTTTCATGTATTAATGAATAAATAAAGGAACAAAGGTTTTACTTTATCTTTTTTCATTGCGAAGTTGAGGTAGTTCAAATGTCTATTCAAGAATAATGACCTAGTTGACTGTGAAAAAGCCATATATCAATAAACTAAATTGCCTATTGATTATAAAATTAATAAAATGAGTTTATGAACAATTAATGGTTGACTGAATATTTAGCATCATTTTTTGTCATCGAGGGTTTACTGTTCAGATGTTCAGTTAACCTAACCACTGTTTCCTGCAAAGGTTAACCAGTACTCGAGCACACCCAACAACCGCAAGTAACTGATAATTTTACCACTCGAATCAGCCGTGAGAGACAAATGATTTTAAGACACAATGTTGTATGTCAGTCATCACAGAGACTGTCGCCGGGTTGGGATTCGAACTCGAAACACCAGGATTGATAGTTAGACACGTAACTGACTGAGCTAATCGGGCCTGTCACAATTAATTGGCCTTAATTTGTATTTTAATAATAACTTTTAGATACCATGTCGTTTTCACACCTTATGTTTTGGCATTAACCTCTTGTTTTTATTGTTAATTGGATTATCACACCTGTTCAAACAGACTGCAATTATAATATTGTGAAAGTTTGCTATATCAATTTCGCAATATTTTGGAAGAGTATATAAAATTACAAATTAAATTTTAGAAATCAGCTGAGCTATATGTTATTAGCACATTTTTAAGAGCTTCCCACTGGATAATATACACTAAGTTTATATGTATGTCGCATATGGTCATCTTCGTACTGAAATCATCAGAAATTGTATCCTTGGGTAGTAGTACGCCAAGGCATTGGAACACTTCATTCTACAATCTTAAGTCCTACCCCAAAGTATAAAGGTGTTTTGCGCGTGATGTCACCAGAAGCTTGACACTGAGGCAATGTGAAATCACATATTAGGAAAACTAAAAACAACGCTGCCCACAAAACATATCGCATTACTCCACTCACTTATTCCGCTGAAGAAAACAATATTTATGGTTAAGTCCTTCAATTCAGAATAGTTTTCGCGTTTAATTGTCTTCCTTCGGTGTTCACTAATGTACTGTTTATCTATCTATCAATTGTTTACGTGAATTAGTGTATATACAAAAGAGTATCAGTAGAGAGCAGTCACTAACGACACAATACAATTTGCGCGATAACTAGAACGGAAGTGCAGTTATGACGTCACCGAATACCTCCATCACAAAAGAGCTACAAAATGGCGGCGCCCATAGCATTTAGGAAACGCTTGAAATCATGATATTTAATGTCATTTTTCTCATTTGATAAATTTCGTACAATTAAAATTTGTTGATTTTTGTGTTATTTACATGTCTATTTAACGATAAATAGCCATTTATATTCTGACGTGCGGTACCCTTTAAAGGGGAACGCAACCCTGTGTATAAAACAGGATAATATGAATAGCTATGAGTTCAGCTTTCTATTAATAGTATTATTATGCATAAATTCGAGTCCATAAAGATATATCAGCTCGTTTTGTAACGGTCATTTTCGCTCATCGACTTTATGGTGGAAGTCGCCATATTGGATACCTGCGTGACGTCATAACTGCACTTCCGGTTTAAAACATAATTGATTTATACGCTACAGCAGATGTAGAAACGTGCAATTATAGTCACCGGCAAAAGTACTCGCAAGACTAATAAAATGGATTTTAGTAACGGAGAAGGACTTTTTGCCTACAACTTTGAACCAGAATTTTCAGAAGCAGAGTTAAATGAATTAGAAGACGAGAGAAATAGTGAGACGGCACAGTTGTTCACACACGTGAAAGATTTTTGCAGCTGCAAAAACAGTGTAATGATGCTTTCGTCTGACGAAAATACGTGCTGCAGATGCAATTTCACACTATTGGAAATTCAGAAGATTTAGAATGTATCACATAAATAATACAGAGATGTCACAGCAATGTCTTATGAAGTTTTCACCCAAAAAGATGATAACTGTTAAACAGTCACACCGATCATGAACCAGAGATCAAACCCGAAACCCATCAATCACAACTCTGACATCTTATCATGTAGCCTGACATTGATGATTGAATTTTTCAAAATAGTAAAATTACCCTTAGCTTGATAAAAAAAAGTAATTATTGCCGTCAGTGTTGATGTAGATCCAGACAAGCCTGCACATTCATGCTGTACTATCAGGGTTTATACTGTTTGCTACTCAGTCAATACATTATCAAAAAAAACACTAATTAGACCAAGAATGGAATTAAGGGAAAATGTTTTGTTACATATATTTACCTGTCTAAGAGAGAATAAGAAATAATATTATATCTCTTTTCTTATCGTCGTGTTTAGCTGGTGCGGCCATTGTTGCGTACTGAGAAATGGCTGATAAAATTTTGATTTCATATCCTTTTTAGTAAATTTAGATGAAGCATGAATGAGTTGGGTTTTTTTTTGTGTTGTTTTACATAACTGGCACTGTCTTTTGGTTATTCAAATGGTGTTACTACCCAATTTGATATATGATGATTATCTATTCTACCAGTTCTCTGAACATATATGAATGTGTCTCCTTATAGGGAGTGTCATATGGAATATAATGTCTACAGGCATATTGCACAAAGTGTATGTTACTGTCCAGCTACTGGCACCCTGCTGAGCTTTCATAATTCACCAACACCACATTCACACCATGTGGTAATGAGAAATACCCTGCCACAGTGTGCATATTGTACCCTAATTAGCGTGATCAACCCAGGTTTAATGACCCCAGGGTTTATGACAGGATGTTATATCACACAGTATTATGCCTTATTACTAATTTAAACATTTTCAGTTAATTAGGGTTTCAATATTAATGCAAACTTACAAGTAAAAAAATTAAGTTATATGATTTTATGAATATTTTTCATAAATTGTATACCAGAACACTATTTTAACAGTAAAGAAAACTTTTCATGTATTAATGAATAAATAAAGGAACAAAGGTTTTACTTTATCTTTTTTCATTGCGAAGTTGAGGTAGTTCAAATGTCTATTCAAGAATAATGACCTAGTTGACTGTGAAAAAGCCATATATCAATAAACTAAATTGCCTATTGATTATAAAATTAATAAAATGAGTTTATGAACAATTAATGGTTGACTGAATATTTAGCATCATTTTTTGTCATCGAGGGTTTACTGTTCAGATGTTCAGTTAACCTAACCACTGTTTCCTGCAAAGGTTAACCAGTACTCGAGCACACCCAACAACCGCAAGTAACTGATAATTTTACCACTCGAATCAGCCGTGAGAGACAAATGATTTTAAGACACAATGTTGTATGTCAGTCATCACAGAGACTGTCGCCGGGTTGGGATTCGAACTCGAAACACCAGGATTGATAGTTAGACACGTAACTGACTGAGCTAATCGGGCCTGTCACAATTAATTGGCCTTAATTTGTATTTTAATAATAACTTTTAGATACCATGTCGTTTTCACACCTTATGTTTTGGCATTAACCTCTTGTTTTTATTGTTAATTGGATTATCACACCTGTTCAAACAGACTGCAATTATAATATTGTGAAAGTTTGCTATATCAATTTCGCAATATTTTGGAAGAGTATATAAAATTACAAATTAAATTTTAGAAATCAGCTGAGCTATATGTTATTAGCACATTTTTAAGAGCTTCCCACTGGATAATATACACTAAGTTTATATGTATGTCGCATATGGTCATCTTCGTACTGAAATCATCAGAAATTGTATCCTTGGGTAGTAGTACGCCAAGGCATTGGAACACTTCATTCTACAATCTTAAGTCCTACCCCAAAGTATAAAGGTGTTTTGCGCGTGATGTCACCAGAAGCTTGACACTGAGGCAATGTGAAATCACATATTAGGAAAACTAAAAACAACGCTGCCCACAAAACATATCGCATTACTCCACTCACTTATTCCGCTGAAGAAAACAATATTTATGGTTAAGTCCTTCAATTCAGAATAGTTTTCGCGTTTAATTGTCTTCCTTCGGTGTTCACTAATGTACTGTTTATCTATCTATCAATTGTTTACGTGAATTAGTGTATATACAAAAGAGTATCAGTAGAGAGCAGTCACTAACGACACAATACAATTTGCGCGATAACTAGAACGGAAGTGCAGTTATGACGTCACCGAATACCTCCATCACAAAAGAGCTACAAAATGGCGGCGCCCATAGCATTTAGGAAACGCTTGAAATCATGATATTTAATGTCATTTTTCTCATTTGATAAATTTCGTACAATTAAAATTTGTTGATTTTTGTGTTATTTACATGTCTATTTAACGATAAATAGCCATTTATATTCTGACGTGCGGTACCCTTTAAGCTTAAGAATATTCTCAATAATGGTTGGTGAATATGAATTAGATATGGCACAAAACAAGTGAGTCCATATGTAACCCACTATATGCCTTTGGAAACTGAGGTTACTGCAATCGCTTGTGCAGAGGCGCACCATATATGATACGTACCCCTAGTTATACCCAGGAAAACTTTGACCGTGCTTTGTCTAAGTTGTAATTAATTGTTTCCGATTGTAATATAAAAATAACATTTAACATAAAAAGCAAAAGCAGAAGGTCAAATACGGAATGGCGAATAATTGAATTGGATAAGCCATAACCTCCGGACCTCCCGATACTAATAATGAACAATCTGTCTATATATATATATGCTATTTGTATAAGTAACAATGAATGAGTTTAAGATATTTGCATATGGCTATGTCAAAGAAGAAATTAATGTGCATTTAGTATAAATTTATAGAACTAATATTAAATATTTCATGTTGCATTAATATTATTTATTCAACTACATTGATTTATTTTCCAATATTTTTATTAAGATTAAAGAAATTTATAATATTACAACTTCTATCCAAACGCATAAGTTTGAACTGCCATGTCTTTTTTCCCCCAAAATTGACACGTTTATTTATAAACGTAATTTATTGCCGAAACCATGTGATGATGACGATTAAACAATAATAAAAAATATATCACAGACATAGTCACTTGTTAAATAGTTGAAGCAATTATGCTTTTCTTGGATGAAGTTTATTTTTGATTCTTATGCAATTTATAACTTTTACGGCGAACCGTTAATCTTTTATGAGGTCAAGGTCACTAAACCAGGAACCATGGCTGAAATACCGTGGTCAAACAAAAAGGAAGATTACGAGCTGAAAGACGTTATAGGTGAACTCAGTTTTATTATGACAATTGAATAAAACCTTCCTTTCACTTAAAATACAATTGAAACGTAATACCATTCCTTTATTTGTTTTGCATATCTTTATTTTCCGAAGTTGGTTTGCGCTGCTCACAGTCTGTCAAACTGACTGGACATTAAAATGTAGCATTTATTAGTATAAAAATAACTTGTCCAGGGCTCCAATAAAATTGAAATGGCAGACTGAGGTATGTTAGTGGCAAGTGCATTTTTTAAAAAAATTGCCTGGATTAAAAATTGACTTGCCCTGTTAAACAGTTGTCCGTCTATCTTATCTGTTGATACTGCAACACTGTCGTAAAGGTTGTTGGACGGCACTAAGTGCACAAGTTTATGGGCATTTGCATCACTGATAAACCCAGAAGAATACAGTAAGATCTTTTACATGCACTGGGTATGACTCCCTGCACTGGTTCGTTACGAGCAATCTAATCTCTTCCTGCACTGGTTCATTACGAGCAATCTGAACTCTTCCTGCACTGTTTTCAAAGACCTTCTGTGGTTGGTGCGGGAAAACGCGTATCTTTGGAGTTAAGGGACTGGGATTGCATTTGAACAACTCAGATGAAACCTCACCTGGAGTCAATCAGGGGTCTTGGAGCTAACCACAAGACCACCGCAACTCCCATGATTTATTGTTTGTGGAGTTTTATTCATGAAAATTTGTAAAATCTACTTTGACACTCAATAATTTGTTTTACTTCCATGTTGTAAATAAAATTGAATGATGAACCCAGCTTTATTTATTCGCTTGATTTTTAATATAAAGGCATACTTGAGTTGACTATATTATATAAAGTGGTAAATGTATTGTATTAAATCATTCGAATATTCTTGTCAAAAAAATCATTACTTATCTAAAAATCTATGTATGCCAAAGTGATTTTAACACCTGTCATATATGTTTAATGTTAAATATATCTTATTCCCAGCCAGCAGTGTATTTAGATACATCAGGAAAGGAGTAAATTTTATTATTTTACTGACTTTACTCATCCCCACATATATCAAAGGAACAAGGTTGCCAGTATTGAAATGGGGAATAGTGTGGATTATATGTGAGTAGAAGTGGTTATTTAGAAAACTTTGTTTTAACGTTGTATGCATGTACCTTTACTTTAACAGGTGCTGGAGCAACAGCTGCAGTGCAGGCGGCAGTGTGCAAGCCAAGGAATGAAAATGTTGCAATCAAACGTATAAATCTGGAGAAATGCAATACAACTGTGGAAGAACTTTTAGTAGGTCTATTGTATAACTATATGGTGGTATCATTATTTTTATTCGCAATGCCAAAACATCAATTTTAAACAGAAAAACATGTGAGTGCTGGTTTTGCATTGGATTCACATTGTCTTACCATAACAGATTAAATTGAAAGTGGGGGACAATGGTACAGTTGATAGTGTGTGTCAACCTTTCTTGCCGGAGATTAGGGTTTGAACACAGTGTTGACTTGACCTGATGTGCACTCAAGTACAGTGTACAAACACTTTACTTGATCTACCTAGGATATGACTAGTGAGCAATTAGTAGAAGGTCTTAGCTATATCACAATCCAATCACAATATAAAATAAATGAGTATAAAATAAAAATGAACAAATGTTGTTCTATGACACATTGAAACACAAAAAATTTTTTTATTCTCATATTAAAAATAGTTATCATTTTATTATTTAAGAGCATAATTTGAATTTGTATTCTATTTTTTTTTAATATTTAAATGGAATCCATTATTTGATCACAGGTTTCATGGAACACATTTTACCATTTAAAACTGTAAAATAATTTTAGTTATGGACATCATAATATACTGTGAAATCATTAATTTTCGTGGGTTACTAATTTTCATGGATTTCGTGGGAAGTCTAGACAACGAAATCAAATACCCACAAACTTAGTTTACGCAATAATGTAATGCTGTCAATATAAATTACCTTTGTTTTCACATGCCTACTTGCATTGCATTGTGGTAAATAATCCATCCTTTATTTATATATTTTCTTTCGTCGTATTGCATCAATATTAACATTGATGATTTATGATGTGTTATAATTTCAATCAAATGTCAGAGTTGCTAAAAATAGAATGTCACCTTGCAGCAATATGCTATTGAGTTGAAACAATGTGACGTATAGGCCTACGGTTAACATTGTAAAATAAGTGTAAAACATTGTAAAAGGACAGTATGCGTGCATACAAAGAAAACTACAACACAAGTTTCTAGTGAAGTAATAACTTATATCTAGTGTTTTTTTATTATTGTTTCTCTTTATGATTAAATATATGGTGATACATTTTTAATGAATAAAACAAACATATCTCTTAAAAGATGCAGCACATTGGTTTACAGTCCATTTTCACAGTCACGTGATGTGGCACTATTGTTCTTCACACAGACTCTTTCTGGGTTAGATGTCGTACTTCTCTTTCCTCACCTGGTGTTTGCATAACAATTAGTTCTATATCTTACTTGTATATCAGGGTACTAATTGGCATGTGTCAACTCTTATTGACACAGTGGGGTGCGGTAAACCCTAACACGCAGCGTTTGTATTAACAGCTAAGGTTAATAATTGAAACGCACTATGAGATGTCGAAAGTTTAAAAAAAAAAAATTTGAAATTGGTTTTCAACGAATTTAAGTCACCACAAATATGTCTTTCAAGTGGCAACCGCAGTTTAATACCCACGAAAATAAATGATTTCACAGTACTCTGTATATTTCAGAAAGAGATTCAGGCAATGAGCCAGTGCAAGCATGAGAATGTTGTCAGCTATCATACATCATTTGTTGTCAAGGATGAACTCTGGGTTGTCATGAAACTCTGCAGTGGAGGTAAGCATAATAAAGTAGTCAGCTATCATACATCATTTGTTGTCAAGGATGAACTCTGGGTTGTCATGAAACTCTGCAGTGGAGATAAGCATGATAAAGTAGTCAGCTATCACACATCATTTGTTGTCAAGGATGAACTCTGGGTTGTCAAGTAAATCTGCAGTGGCGGTTAGCATGATAAAGTTGTCAGCTATCATACATCATTTGCTGTCAAGGATGAACTCTTGGTTGTCATGAAACTCTGCAGTGCAGGTAAGCATGATAAAAGTGTCAACTATCATACATCATTTGTTGTCAAGGATGAGCTCTGGGTTGTCATGAAACTCTGCAGTGCATGTAAGCATGATAAAGTTGTCAGCTATCACACATCATTTGTTGTCAAGGATGAACTCTGGGTTGTCATGAAACTCTGCAGTGGAGGTTAGCATGATAAAGTTATCAGCTATCACACATCATTTGTTGTCAAGGATGAACTCTGGGTTGTCATGAAACTCTGCAGTGGAGGTTAGCATGATAAAGTAATCAGTTATCATACATCATTTGTTGTCAAGGATGAACTCTGGGTTGTCATGAAACGCTGCAGTGCATGTAAGCATGATAAAGTTGTCAGCTATCATACATCATTTGTTGTCAAGGATGAACTCTGGGTTGTCATGAAACTCTGCAGTGGAGGTTTGCATGATAAAGTAGTCAGCTATCATACATCATTTGTTGTCAAGGATGAACTCTAGGTTGTCATGAAACTCTGCAGTGGAGGCCAGTATTTTCTTCACCATTTTGGGAAGATGACCCATATCCTGGAATTGGGAATTTTAAAGGCATTTACGCTAAAAACAATTTTGTTGAATTAAATATTCAACATTATAAAACTTATATACCTGCTTAACTGGCCATTTAATTGAAGAAGCAGTTTCATATTCAATTCAGAATGGTGACTACTTAATTTGCT
This sequence comes from Panopea generosa, assembly GCA_029582155.1. Lineage (NCBI taxonomy): Eukaryota > Metazoa > Mollusca > Bivalvia > Adapedonta > Hiatellidae > Panopea > Panopea generosa. Next base: position 20,791,365 of record CM055909.1, read on the forward strand.
TCTCAAAGAATTATTAAGGTCAGTTTAACTATAGATGTTCATTTGTTGAATATGATTATAATTATATGCTAAACTTTAAGTCTTACATTTCTAAATAATACTATTGGTAGGATATTTAACTGCTAACCAGATACCTGGGGTTTGGTGTTACTGAAATCGGATTTTATCCAAATTTAGAAGGAAATTAGAACTATATGTAAAGGCATTATTGTCCGTAAGTTTTATTTTTTTATCTTAATTAGATCATTGTGAGATCGTAATTTTAATGACAACAATACTCAACTTCATTTTCACAAAATTCGATAATCGATATTAGTATCGAGTGCGGCCTCCGTTTGACCCAATAACTGCTTAATAGCAATTCCTTATTGAGTTTAGGTAGCTCTGCAGGCACCCCAGAGGTTTGGAACCAGGTTAAAATAGTGTGAAACCGCATTCTTTTTATTTAATTGATTTAGATTCCCTATTCTATTCAATGCCATAGCCAATTAGGTTCCCTTTTCTATTCAATGTTTGAGATTTCCTATTTTATTGAATATAAGAGTCCCTATTCTATTCAATGATTAGGTGCACTATTCTATTTAATGTTTTAGATTCCCTATTCTATTCAATGCCATAGCCATTAAGGTTCTCTATTCTATTCAATGTTTGAAGTTCCCTATTCTATTCAATGTTGTAGTCCCTATTCTATTCATTGTTTGATGTTCCCTATTTTATTGAATATTAGAGTCCCTTTTTCTATTCAATATTTTAGGTTCCCTATTCTATTCAATGTTTGGGGTTCCCTGTTCTATACATTGTTTTAGGTTCCCTTTTTACCTCGCCAGGACGAAGTCCAAGGAGAGTTATTGCCATGACCAAACCGTTGTCGTTGTCGTCTGTAGAAACCCAGGTTAAACTTTTGCGTTTAAGTTTAAGATATCTATGCAACCACTCATTGGATACGAATGAAACTTCGCATGTAGGTTCACCATCGTCAATGGAACACACAGAGACAAGAACCATAACTCGGGGTTGCATTTTTGCAGTGTTATGGCCTTTTTTTTTACTTAGACGCCCAGGTTAAACTTTTGCGTTTAGCTGCATTTAAGTTTAAGATATCTATGCAACCATTCATTGGATATAAATGAAACTTGACATGTGTGTTCACCATCATTGATAGAACACACACAGACAAGAACAATAACTTTGGGTTGCATTTTGGCAGAGTTATGGCCTTTTTTGGACTTAATTTTTCAGGTTAAAGTTTTTTATCAGGTAGGATATCTATGCAATAACTCATTGGATATGAATGAAACTTCACATGCATGCTCACCATAATCAAGGAATACAGAGAGACAAGAACCATAACTCGGGGTTGCAATTTGGCAGAGTTGTGGCCCTTTTTGGACTTAATTTTTCAGATTAAAGTTTTTTATCAGGTAAGATATCTATACAACCACTCATTGGATATGAATGAAACTTCCCATGTGTGTCCACTATCATCAATGGAGCACACAGAGACAAGAACCATAGCTTGGGGTTGCATTTTGACAGAGTTATGGCCCATTTTGGACTTAATTTTTCAGGTTAAAGTTTTTGGTCAGGTTAGATTGCTATGCAACCACTCATTGGATATGAATGAAACTTCACATTCAAAAGACAAGAACCATAACTCAGGGTTGCATGTTGGCACAGTTATGGCCCTTTTGGATTTAATTTTTCGTCTGTAGACACCCAGGTTAAAATTTTATGTTTAGTTGCGTTTAAGTTTTGGTGTTTACCTCCAATCTCAATCTTTACATGGGTGGTGATTTTTATCCTATCAGCAGGTTTGTTGTCATCTGACAACTCTTGTTGAATATTAAAGTCCCTATTCTATTCAATGTTTTAGGTTCCCTATTCTATCCAATGTTTTAGATTCCCTATTTTATTCAGTGTTTTAGGTTCCTTATTCTTTTCATTGTTTTAGGTTCCCTATTTTATTGAATATTAGAGTCCCTGATCTATTCAATGTTTTAGGCCTATTCTATTCAGTGTGTTTTAGTTTCCCTGTTCTATTCAATGTTTTAGTTTTCCTGTTCTATTCAATATTTTAGGTTCCCTGTTCTATTCAATGTTTTAGGTTCCATGTTGGATATAATCAAGGCAAGTATGCGAGCTGGTGGGTGTAAAAACGGTGTGTTTGACGAGGCTACTATAGCCACTATGCTGAAGGAGGTACTGAAAGGTCTGGAATATTTCCATAGTAACGGACAGATACACAGGTATAACACGTTTATTTTATTTTTTTAACAGTTTAATAAAGATCTGTTACAAAGGTCAGGAAAAATTTACATGAAAAGAAAAGTAATTAAAAACTCTGAGTTTAGTCGGAAAAAAATTGGAAAGTATTTATTGTGCAGTCTGAGTGAACAATTTGTAATTAAAATGGGAATGATAATGTATAGTTCTTCTTACAAAAGAACCCAGTGGAGGATCTTTAAACAATCTGTTGATAAATGGTCTCTTAAGACAAACAGTAAATTGTTTGCAAATTATATTTTAACAACTATATTGATTGATTTATAAATCAATATGCAGATAATGCATAGAAAATGAAGAAATCACTGAATTAGTTCTGTCCCAAGAAAAATTTATTTTCGGCTTCAATCGTCATTTTGCTTTATTCTGATTTTACGTTTGCCAGTTACTTGCAGAATATGCTGGTTCTACTTTACTCTAATGAGATCTTCCACTACTAATAAAACTGGAACATAATTTACATAACACGTCGTACATGTATGTCGAAAATGGCTCTACCTGTTTGCTTCTCAAAAACAACACTCATAAACCTTACCTAAAAGAATTTTTTTGTGAATGGGGTTTAACCCCATTTTCAGCATATTTCCGGTTATAATTGGCATATCCTGTTTTATTGATGGAGGGAGACTTCAAAATGAATCTGAATAGAACCACTGTCCTACAGCAAGTATATGGCAAACTTTCTAACATTAAGTTTTACCCAAAAGAAATACTTATGTATGTATATGTTTAATCTATCTGTATTGCCCAATACCTTTTTAATTTAATGTTTCAGGGATATAAAAGCAGGAAATATCCTTCTAGGAAGGGATGGTGCAGTATACATTGCAGGTTAGTTTCAACATGGCTGCCATTGATTATCTATGTAAAGATCAGATATTATTTTAAGAAAACATGAAATGCTTGACCCTGTAGCAGCAGATCGTTTAATTATGACTTTATAGTTATAAAAAATAAAACTGTCCTTATAGTTAAATACCATGAAATGCTTAACCCTTTACTCCATAGATACGCGTTTTACTGCACCAATCACAGAAGGCTTTTGAAAACAGTGCAGGAAGAGTTCAGAGTTCAAAAGCCTTCTATATTAGAGGTGTCAAAAGGCATCTATATTAGGTGTCCAAAAGCATCTATATGAAGTAAAGGGTTAAAAGAATACGAAACCTTTGACCCTTTTAAAGATTTTTTAAAAAAAAAGAAGTCCTCAAATGCTCATAAATTCACATGCACCTGTTAAATCTCATAAAAGTCACTTTTTTAACACCAGTGATGTTATGTTGCAGTATACGCTATGCCAACTTTTGCTTTACTCATCTGTAGAAAGAAATCATAGCGACTATGAACCATTTTGAAAATATTTCAAAACAAATTGCACAGGGCTTTATAAGTGCAGGAATCATGCTTCTGTAACAAAAAAGGGGACACAACTGTTTAGTGAGACCTGTAAAAGAGGGGTAGAAATTTAATGCTGATCTATGTAAAGTAATTTTTTAGTTTACAGATTTTGAAAAGACAATGATTCAATTTTGGATTCCAGATACTGAAGGCCACATTAAAGGGTATAATAGGAAAAATGAACATTATATATTTGGAATTCAGAGTTCCCCATGACAAAATTTGGACTGGCCACCTTATTACATGACCTGCTTTGAAGTCTACCTATTTACCTGCTGTGACTGCTGTGACTTCATGATCAATATGAACAATGTGAAAAGGACCTTTCATACATTGTGATGTTCGGAAAGAAAAAAATGTCTAGGGACCACTGTTTCTGAAATGGATAAATTCCTGAATTATTGAATTTTAAACTTTACACACTATGACATTACTATTACTGTGATTGTGAAACAAGTTCTTACAACCTAGACAAATCACACTTGAGGTCTTCCTGGGTAGAATCAGTACTAAAAACTTCAGATAAAGTGTCTTGCTCAAGAACGCCATACATAGCCATGATGGAGGATCAAGCTCACGACCCTCCAATCCATGGTCTGATGCTCTACCACTGAACCACACACTCCATTATGTCATTGTCTCATGCGCAGTTGTAGCCCATATATGGCTGTGAGTCTTATCTAAGGAAAAATTGCAACATTGGTATAGAATTTGATTATCCTTACCCAGTGTGCATTAAAACAGGTACTTAAGAAACAAATTTGTATTTTTTTTATTGCTTAACATTTTATTTTGCTTGCAGACTTTGGCGTGTCAGCCTGGCTGGCCACGGGTAAAGATCAAACGAGGGATGCTGTGAGACACACATTTGTTGGCACGCCATGTTGGATGGCTCCTGAAGTCATGGAGCAGGTATTTTTGCATGTTCAGGAATTTAATTTAGCAGGACTTTGAGTCTGGGAATTGTGCTCCTTACTCACAATATGACATATTAGAAATCATTGAAACAAGCAATTCACTACTTATACTTGCATACGGCTGGCTGTCAATCAAAGAGTTCTGACTTTGAATTCCCACCCTACCACAGTCTCTGTGATGATTCATTGACCATGAACTTTTTTTATGACCATAAATATCCCACCTCTGAATATGTGGAGAAGTAGTCAGTGACTTGCAGAGAGCACATGTATTTAGAACATTCTCCGGTTAAAGGAAATTGTACTTGATATCCAGGCTTTTGCCAATATATTGATGAGTTAATTTGAATGAATTAATTTTTTGGATAAAATAAAAAGTATTTAAAGAAGAGGTTGAAGTAATTTATACCATTTCTTAACATCTTACTATTCTGGTCAGGTATGCAGGTGAGAGTTCCATGTCTGTATCTCAATTCTATTTCATAGCTCACATTAGAGTTTACTATATTGTCATATATTTTTATGCTTCCAGAAATTTTTTAGAGAAACATATAGTCGCAACTTTGTCCATCAATTGGTGCCTTCCCAGATCCTTGTCTTTGCTATTTCTCTAAAGCCTCTGGTTGGAATGCATCACTACCCAGTGGAGATGCTTATACATTTGTATTGTCTTCATGTTTCAATTCGATGACTTTTTCAGAGTTATAGCCCTTTGTTGTAGCTACTTCTCAATGTAGCACTTGTTCGGAAGCATTCATCAGTTTCATCGATATCTTGTTTTTAAACTCTGTTGAAGTGGCAGGCTATGTTCATAACCACTGTTGTTGAGTGATCAAAGCTACATGTAGTGACTACATATATTTTATAGTGATATTATTTGAATATTTTTCATTAAAACATATTTGGTGGTATTGTTCTTGTGTTTCAAATTAGTATTCTGTTGAGTCAGATTAATTTTTTTTATTAATCTTTAACGAGTAGGTATATGCCTACTGTTGTTTGATTTGAATGTAAATGTTTGGTGTACATGTATGACTACTGGTGAATCGTTTCTGCAGGTGACAGGGTACGACTTTAAGGCAGATATATGGAGTTTAGGAATTACAGCTATAGAACTTGCTACAGGGACAGCTCCTTACCATAAATATCCACCAATGAAGGTAAGATTGGTTTCTATATCTTGTATACAAACTGGTCAAAACTTTTAGTAATTTCTACGCCTTGCATAACAAGTATACCCCCCCACCCTCATCCCCCACCCCTGAATTAACACTCCCCCCTGATAAACGCCCTTCCCACCCACCAATTTGGTTCCAAGAAATAAAATAAAAAATTGTATTGCAAGTGACTGTATATACTATATTGATTACTGATTGAGAGCTAAAACTTTCTAAAGCTAGTTGGTTACACAATATTTATCTGATAGACGGGTTTCCATTGACTAGTCATTAACTATTCTGATGAGAGGCTTGTCTTTGTAGTTTATTCTAATTTATTTTTAGCTTGATTTTTTTAAGAAGCCTAAAGCTTATATGAAATGCTCTTGAGTTTGTTTTGATTGGCATTGGTTGGAGCTGGGGATCAAACTTAAACGAACACACTATCATCTATACTACTGTCCTGCTTGACTTTGTGAAATGTTAATTGTCAAAGCAAAAGAGTAAGAACAAAAAAAACACTACATGTACTCATGATAAATTCCATGGAGACATTCAAACCTTATACATGTATATGCAAGGCGTAGTAATGATATAACTAAACATTCGTTTAAACAAGCATTGTATTGAGAGATCATTCATCAAAAGGAATTATTGCAGAAGTCAAAGTTCGGGAGATACTCCCAATTGGTAATAGTATTTCTCTCATACTGAATGTTTGTAGGTTATCTGCAATTTTACTGGGGTAAGATATTTCTATCTTGCCCGAGGGCTGAGATCAAATTTTCGCACTGTGACATTGGAACCATCAAGATGATAGTTTTTTGGTTCCGGTAGAAAATTGCGTCCCTTGGGATAGCTGTTTTCATGTGAATGTTGTGAAGATTCTTATTATCTGTTACTTAACCCTTTACTCCATAGATACGCGTATTCCCGCACCAATCACAGAAGGCCTTTGAAAACAGTGCAGGATGAGTTCAGATTGCCCGTAACAAGCAATCTGAACACTTCCTGCGCTGTTTCCCACTCTGTCAGAAAATATAAACATAATTCACCCAATAATTCAAGAGCCTTCTATATTAGGTGTCCAAAGGCGTCTATACATGTATGAAATAAAGGGTTAACATAAAGATTTGTTAAGTAATTGCACACTTTGTTATCCCGACCAGGTGTTAATGTTGACATTACAAAATGACCCTCCTTCCCTGGACGCAGGTGCGGAGGACAAAGACCAGTATAAATCATACAGCAAAGTGTTCAGGAAATTTGTGTCCGATTGTCTCAAAAAAGAACCAGAGAAAAGGTAGGAGGTATTTGTAATCCAGGGATACATTCAGTTACTGCTATTTGCTAAAGTTGCCTTTAATGCAAGGCTGCATATACAATCTGGTTAACATTTAATGTGTTACCTAACATTTGATAACACAAGTCAACAGAATGAAATGTTCACTGTAAAAGTTTGCTAACATGAGCAAACACCATGGAATGCTGTTTGCTTTGTGTTTAATCATGTGACTTAAAGAGAAATGCAGTGACAGTGCCAATTTAGTCTTGATTTCTGTTTACTGTTCTTTTAGTGGAGCAACCTTGGCAGTCATTAACACATAAGACATTTGTTTTCAATCTTGATATATTTATTCAAACCATATTAAAGCATGAAGGATATTTATGACATTGGTAAACTGGTTAATTTAACCAATGTTTCCAGTTTGTCTGTGCAGTTAATCTAGTTTGACTTCATGGGGTGATGAATTTGTCTAATTTGATGCATTTCTCTAACCGTAGAAACAAAACTTTAGTATTCAAATCCACTTTAAGGAATTTTGATATTTTTATACTTCTGGCTAAAATAAAAGAGTTCTCAGATACTTTCTTAATATATTCGACTGAGTCCTTTATCTAGATTTTATCTTTCTACATACATGTATATAATATTGTAATGATATGAAGTTACCAAGTGATGAAAATATTTTGACGCCAGAATGAAGATTGATATTATAGTGCCATAATGGGACTGTGACTAAAGGTTGATTATACAATCTTTACAACTTCAAGTCAAATATGTTAACCAGTTTACTGGTGGAGGAAGACTTCATAGTAACCCTCCAGTAATTGGTAAATTTGGATCACAAACTAGGTTCACACGCAGGCCCTCATTGATGAGAGGTTAGTGATCTTGAAAACATTGTTTAATCATACATTGATGGTCCTCCATGGCTGAGTGCTCTAACTTCTAAGGTCATAGGTTCGAGTTCCGCTCCCTCTAAAAACTTTATGTGAGAAAGTTTTCCAGTTAATTACGGAAGGACAGTGATACTTCTCAGATTCATCCGGAGGTCTGCCTCCACCAATAAAATTGGATATGTCACTTATTCTGAAATGTGTTGAAAATGGTGTTAAACCGCATTAAAAAAAAAATTAATCATACATTGAACAGTACATAAAGTTGCTTAATGTTATTTATTTCAGACCAACTGCGAAACAACTTTTGAAACATGAATTCTTCAAGAAAGCAAAGGTAATTTGGTAATAAAAAATGAATCCATGTAAAAAATAGATTGCAATGAAAATAAAAATATTGCTGATTATTATTGTTTAACAGGGCACCAGTCCTATTAATTACCATTTCTCGGATCAGCTGTTTACCAGTACTGGACCTACCTTACCTTTGCAAGTCACTGACTACTTCCTCACATACTCTGAGTGAGGGAGATGGAACAAAGTTCATGACCAATCATCACAGAGATTGTTGCTGGGAGAGGATTTGAACTCATGCTTCCTGGCTTGATAGTATTGTATTATGTCTTTACTCAAATCTGCCATTTTGTTCTTGAAATATATTCCATTTGGCGGTCACAGTGATGTTAATTTTGAGGTATTTCAATAATAGTTAATCAAAATGTATGCTTAACTGGGCTTTGCAGTGTAACTTTTATTTTTCTATCTGTGACCACAGCTATTGAAATCTCTTGAAGAACTTGTGTTTTGAAGCGTCTTGATGTATTCCCTTCATTTTAATTGCAGGATAAGGCATTTTTAATGAAGACACTTTTGTCAGATGGTTCGTCTGTTAAACCGCAGAAGGTAGGATCAATTACTCATTTTGTACATGTGTTTTTGCAATACTGTATATATGTTTATTAGAGTAACTAAGTTATATGAGTAACAAAAAAAACTGGAAACTGTAACCAAGTCATGATTAGCGCGATGTTCAGTCTTTTATTGTATAACAGCAGTACAATAGCAATTTGTTGTATATGTGTTTCTAGGATAATTTTTCATGTTGCTATTTTTAAACATTTTGTCTGTGCAGTAATACAAGTTTAGAAGTCGTATCAGGCACTTGTTTCACCAATGTTTTACTCAGATACTTAAAAACTTAAGTTACGTTTGACTGGTTACTTTAACATTCTTAAATCAATGAAAGCCTAATGCATTTCTGCTAGAGCCAGTCTAAATTAGTAATTTCCTTGATGCTTGTTCTCAGATATATGCTTAGATATATTGACAAAACGGGAGCCAGATCATGTGTTTACCCTGTTGTTTACCCTAACAGGTGAAGCGGGTTCCTGGCTCCAGTGGTCGCCTTCACAAGACAGAGGATGGAGCATGGGAGTGGTCAGATGAGGAGCTGGACGCAGAGTCAGAAGAGGGAATAGCTGCGGCTGCAGAGAGGGGACGGGTAAGTGAAAACATTAACTTTAAATTGCGAACCCATAGGGACACATTCATCATGCATTGAAACTGGCCAATACAAATAGTGAGTGTATGAAAAAAATGATATAGAATAATTTTTCTAAGGATGGAATCACTGTCCATATATGGAAACATTTGATTCATTTCATGCATGAGAACAGATATTATTTGATAAAACTATTTAAATAGATTTAATGACAACAGCCATTTTATGAATTATGAAGTGTTCTCTCAGAATATTAATTTGAGAATTAATTTATATCATATCTATTGAATAATTGCAATGTACTCTTATCATAAAACATGAATACAGCCTTTGAGGAAGACAAGGCATGCATTGAACTGACTGTTGATCTTTTATTATGACATGCATTTAACTTCCTGCATGGATGTTAATGTTATACTTTGACCATGGTGCAATTAAAAAGCATGGCAGGATTTGCTGTAAAACTAACATAACAACATTATAGATGATTTTCATTTCTAAGGTTTGAAACCATCTTATCCTTTTATTTTCATTTGTGTTTGACTTGTTTAAATGGACATTATTCTATTGTTTTCAGTTAATTTTCTGTTTTAATTTCCTTTTTAGCATTTTATTGCATAATTGTTCAATTTCTTTCACTGTCATTTGAACAAGTGTTTACAAATGTGTCAAGTTAAAGGAACTTAAGGCATTGTTCACGCATTGAATCAATATTTAAACCTATATAGTGCAAAGTCGTATGAAAACAATAATTCAATAATTTTCAAGTATCATTACCCCAAACTAAATATTTTAAGAATTATGAGCAATAAATGCTTACCCCCTAAATAAATGCCCCAACCCATTTTTTATAGAAAATAAAATGATTTACCATTCAGAAAAATGTTTTTTAATTGTGTTTAGTTTTCAAGTGTCTCATTACAATCAGCGTGTTATATGGAAGTTTACAAGGGACCCCTGCCAAACCATGGAGGATTCAAACCAATACACAAGTTGTAAAATGGGAGCCAAGTTTTAAACTTATAATATTTAGTGAGTGATGCTCCTTGTTATTTCAAAATTGACATAACATTAAAAAACTTTTATCTGGTCTATTTCATTTTTTGTTAAGCATGTCAGGCTTATATCTTAACAACTGTGAATGGATAGAGCTGGGCCCAGTTAGCTCAGTTGGTAGCGTATCTGGCTATCAATCAAGGGATTGTGAGTTTAAATCCCTTCCCCGCCAGTCTCTGTGATGATTGTTATACCGCATGTGTGATATTGTATTTTATCTCTCACCACTGATTTAAGTTGGAAAGTTATCAGTTACTCAGAGATCGGTCGAAGTACTGGTTAACCTTCCAGGATCCAAGATAGATTGGTTGATATATGTAAAAAGATCATCTGTTTGTCATCTCGATGACAACAAAAACTATGCTAATTATTTAAGGATGTGACACTTTCCATTTATACCAGACATAGAAGTTAAGAACTACCAAAGGATGTAATATTTAATCATTCATACCAGACTTATAACTTTAGAACTGACAAAGGATGTAATACTTTACCATTCATACCAGACTTATAACTTTAGAACTGACAAAGGATGTAATATTTTACCATTCATACCAGACTTATAACTTTAGAACTGACAAAGGATGTAATATTTTACCATTCATACCAGATTTATAACTATAGAGCTGACAAAGGATGTAATATTTTATCATTCATACCAGACTTATAACTTTAGAACTGACAAAGGATGTAATACTTTACCATTCATACCAGACTTATAACTTTAGAACTGACAAAGGATGTAATACTTTATCATTCATACCAGACTTATAACTTTAGAACTGACAAAGGATGTAATATTTTACCATTCGTACCAGACTTATAACTTTAGAACTGACAAAGGATGTAATACTTTACCATTCATACCAGACTTATAACTTTAGAACTGACAAAGGATGTAATACTTTACCATTCATACCAGACTTATTACTTTAGAGCTGACAAAGGATGTAATACTTTACCATTCATACCAGACTTATAACTTTAGAATTGACAAAGGATGTAATACTTTACCATTCATACCAGACTTATAACTTTAGAACTGACAAAGGATGTAATACTTTACCATTCATACCAGACTTATTACTTTAGAACTGACAAAGGATGTAATATTTTACCATTCATACCAGACTTATAACTTTAGAACTGACAAAGGATGTAATACTTTACCATTCATACCAGACTTATAACTTTAGAGCTGACAAAGGATGTAATACTTTACCATTCATACCAGACTTATTACTTTAGAACTGACAAAGGATGTAATATTTTACCATTCATACCAGACTTATAACTTTAGAACTGACAAAGGATGTAATACTTTACCATTCATACCAGACTTATAACTTTAGAGCTGACAAAGGATGTAATACTTTACCATTCATACCAGACTTATTACTTTAGAGCTGACAAAGGATGTAATACTTTACCATTCGTACCAGACTTATAACTTTAGAGCTGACAAAGGATGAAATACTTTACCATTCGTACCAGACTTATAACTTTAGAGCTGACAAAGGATGTAATATTTTATCATTCGTACCAGACTTATAACTTTAGAACTGACAAAGGATGTAATATTTTACCATTCATACCAGACTTATTACTTTAGAACTAACAAAGGATGTAATATTTTATCAATCATACCAGACTTATAACTTTTGAACTGTCAAAGGATGTAATATTTTACCATTCGTACCAGACTTATAACTTTAGAACTGACAAAGGATGTAATATTTTACCATTCGTACCAGACTTATAACTTTAGAACTGACAAAGGATGTAATACTTTACCATTCATACCAGACTTATAACTTTAGAACTGACAAAGGATGTAATACTTTACCATTCATACCAGACTTATTACTTTAGAACTGACAAAGGATGTAATACTTTACCATTCATACCAGACTTATAACTTTAGAATTGACAAAGGATGTAATACTTTACCATTCATACCAGACTTATAACTTTAGAACTGACAAAGGATGTAATACTTTACCATTCATACCAGACTTATTACTTTAGAACTGACAAAGGATGTAATATTTTACCATTCATACCAGACTTATAACTTTAGAACTGACAAAGGATGTAATACTTTACCATTCATACCAGACTTATAACTTTAGAGCTGACAAAGGATGTAATACTTTACCATTCATACCAGACTTATTACTTTAGAGCTGACAAAGGATGTAATACTTTACCATTCGTACCAGACTTATAACTTTAGAGCTGACAAAGGATGAAATACTTTACCATTCGTACCAGACTTATAACTTTAGAGCTGACAAAGGATGTAATATTTTATCATTCGTACCAGACTTATAACTTTAGAACTGACAAAGGATGTAATACTTTATCATTCATACCAGACTTATAACTTTAGAACTGACAAAGGATGTAATACTTTACCATTCATACCAGACTTATTACTTTAGAGCTGACAAAGGATGTAATACTTTACCATTCGTACCAGACTTATTACTTTAGAGCTGACAAAGGATGTAATACTTTACCATTCGTACCAGACTTATAACTTTAGAACTGACAAAGGATGTAATACTTTATCATTCATACCAGACTTATAACTTTAGAACTGACAAAGGATGTAATACTTTACCATTCATACAAGACTTATAACTTTAGAACTGACAAAGGATGTAATACTTTACCATTCATACCAGACTTATTACTTTAGAGCTGACAAAGGATGTAATACTTTACCATTCATACCAGACTTATAACTTTAGAGCTGACAAAGGATGTAATACTTTACCATTCATACCAGACGTATAACTTTAGAACTGACAAAGGATGTAATATTTTATCATTCATACCAGACTTATAACTTTAGAACTGACAAAGGATGTAATACTTTACCATTCATACCAGACTTATAACTTTAGAACTGACAAAGGATGTAATACTTTACCATACATACCAGACTTATTACTTTAGAGCTGACAAAGGATGTAATACTTTACCATTCATACCAGACTTATAACTTTAGAACTGACAAAGGATGTAATACTTTACCATTCATACCAGACTTATAACTTTAGAACTGACAAAGGATGTAATACTTTACCATTCATACCAGACTTATTACTTTAGAGCTGACAAAGGATGTAATACTTTACCATTCATACAAGACTTATAACTTTAGAACTGACAAAGGATGTAATACTTTACCATTCATACCAGACTTATTACTTTAGAGCTGACAAAGGATGTAATACTTTACCATTCATACCAGACTTATAACTTTAGAGCTGACAAAGGATGTAATATTTTACCATTCGTACCAGACTTATAACTTTAGAACTGACAAAGGATGTAATACTTTATCATTCATACCAGACTTATAACTTTAGAACTGACAAAGGATGTAATACTTTACCATTCATACCAGACTTATTACTTTAGAGCTGACAAAGGATGTAATACTTTACCATTCATACCAGACTTATAACTTTAGAGCTGACAAAGGATGTAATATTGTATCATTCATACCAGACGTATAACTTTAGAACTGACAAAGGATGTAATATTTTATCATTCATACCAGACTTATAACTTTAGAACTGTCAAAGGATGTAATATTTTTTCATTCATACCAGACTTTTAACTTTAGAACTGTCTAAGGATGAAAATTTTTTTCATTCATACCAGACTTATAACTGTTAAAAGATGGCTTGTAACTTAAGAACTGTCAAAGGATGTGCTACTTTAGAACTGTCAAAAGATGGCTTTCATACCAGACTTTTAATTTAGAACTGACAAAGGATGTAATATTTTATCATTCATAAGCCCGTGTTGTTCCAGCTTAGAATAGAATCACTGTCCATCTCTGCAGAGGGGTAGGAATCCTCCAAATGGGTGTCATGTTCATTTTATCATTTTTTGTCATGTTCACTATTGTGGTTAAATTATCAGCCCCTGTGTGGTTTCAGGGAGCCATGAGTGACGGCAAGAAAAGGCTCACTGTGACTTATGCATGTCGTAAGAAGCGACAAATTGAGTAATACGATAGAATTTGCTTAAACTCTGCAGTTCTGCAGGTATCAAGGTTCTAGGTTCATTCTGCATATTCATTTGTTGATGTATTTTTTTTAATCTGTATGTTAATTTGTTGTTTTTGTAAATGTAGAGTGAACCTGGAATCTTCCTTCCTGTTGGCGTCGAATAACCTATAATGTGTTGGTACGCTGTAAAACCCTATTCATTAATTCATTCTGTCAAAAGATGGCTTATAACTTTAGAACTGTCAAAGGATGTGATACTTTAGAACATTCAAAAGATGGCTAATAACTTTAGAACTGTCAAAAGATGGCTTATAACTTTAGAACTGTCAAAAGATGGCTTATAACTTTAGAACTATTAAGAATGTCTTATAACTTTAGAACTATCAAGAATGTCTTATAACTTTAGAACTATCAAGAATGTCTTATAACTTTCAAACTGTCAGAGGATGATATATTTAATGTTCATGCCAGTCTACATGTATAACTTTAGAATTGTCAAAAGATAGGAAAACTCACCATTCATGTCACGCTTGATTTTACATATCTATAAATGGACATGGAGATATTATAGTTATGCGTTCAAACTTCTTTTTTCCTCTTAGTAGCTGTTTCACAAGGAGAGGTTTCACTAACTTACAATCTTCCTTCTAACCCTCCTCAGATGTTACAGCCAAAGTGTCTTATCTAATTATAGAAATTTCAAGAATATACAGTGATTTTGCGTTGGTACGAATGCAATTTGTACCTAGTAGGAAATTCAATGGTTCAAAAATTTATATTGTATGAAATTATCATTTTATCCCAACAATGATCATTTGCAGAGTTAAGCGAGTTGATGATACGAAAAATGTGTTTTCACATCTGGCTTCTGATTACCAAGTGTGACAGACACAATTAGCTGTGATAATTGCAATGACAATTATTGTAAACCAACATGTAATTAATGGTGACAAGTGTAGCAATTATGGGATTAAAAGTTTTGTTTGACTTTTTAATTTAACTAATTAATTACTTATTTGATATTGATTATTTGCAAAAATAAATTGTAGTTGGCAGTTATTTCATAATTTTATGAATATCAACATGCGGATGTGGAAAATGTTGTTACAGTGTGATATTTTTGTGATTGAAAATAAGGATCTTCATATCGCATCTACATTAGGAAAGGGTTAACAATGAGATAATAACAGGTGGCAGAAAACAAATTTTGTTACACAAATATCTGTACAAAACACACATCAAGATATAAGGTATTTGACATATCATGCATGTATTTAAAAAATAGAAGTCAACAGCGAGATATAGATCTATCTTAAAAATGCACAATTCGATAGTAAAATATGCCACTTTGAACCAGTCCTCGATAATTTGAAAATCGCAATGGTTCGAAAAAAATTCACGAATCCATGGATTTTTAGAACCAACGCAAAATCACTGTAAAGACGTTTTGGTTCCGGTGATCTATGTTAGAACATCTTTGTGCTATATCCAAAATGTTCTAAATATAGAAATGGAGGACATGCGATTGTCATTGATACATGTGTATATTCTAGACTAAGAGGCAGTCCCGAAATTCAGGTATGGACGATATATCTGAGGAAACTGAGGTAAGCTTCCAATGTACCCTCCACGGCATAACCCTCAAAACCCTCAAATATAGGCTATCACTCTGATAATTTGATGGATACATTTTTTTTCAGATTTTCTTTCAACTAATGGGGAGATTTATTTATAAATACTGACATGTTGTTTACGTGGAAGTTTGGTCCCAGGTGACTGAGTGGTCTTAGTGGTGCTGTTTTAGGATCACTGACCTCTCACCACTAAAGTCATCGGCTCAAGTCCAAGTTGGTTAAAAAATTAAGTGAGAAAGTTTGCCAGGTACTTGTAGTAAGATGGTAGTTTTCTAATGTCTTCCTCCGTCAGTAAGAAGAATGGTGTAAACTCCCCTTTTATATACATACCTATACAAAATGGTGTAAACTCCCCACCTATATACAAACCTATACAAAATGGTGTAAACTCCCCACCTATATGAAATGGTGTAAACTCCCCACCTATATACAAACCTATATAAAATGGTGTAAACTCCCCTTTTATATGCAAAACTATACAACCTGGTGTAAACTCCCCTTCTATATACAAACCTATACAAAATGGTGTAAACTCCCCTTCTATATACAGACCTATACAAAATGGTTTAAACTCCCCTTTTATATGCAAACCTATACAAAATGGTGTAAACTCCCCTTTTATATACAAACCTATACAAAATGGTGTAAACTCCCCGACTATATACAAACCTATATAAAATGGTGTAAACTCCCAGCCTATATACAAACCTATACAAAATGGTGTAAACTCCCCACCTATATACAAACCTATATGAAATGGTGTAAACTCCCCTTTTATATGCAAAACTATACAAAATGGTGTAAACTCCCCTTCTATATACAAACCTATACAAAATGGTGTAAACTCCCCTTTTATATGCAGACCTATACAAAATGGTGTAAACTCCCCTTCTATATACAGACCTATACAAAATGGTGTAAACTCCCCTTCTATATACAGACCTATACAAAATGGTGTAAACTCCCCTTTTATATGCAGACCTATACAAAATGGTGTAAACTTCCCTTTTATATGCAGACCTATACAAAATGGTGTAAACTCCCCTTCTATATACAGACCTATACAAAATGGTGTAAACTCCCCTTCTATATACAAACCTATACAAAATGGTGTAAACTCCCCACCTATATACAAACCTATATAAAACGGTGTAAACTCCCCACCTATATACAAACCTATACAAAATGGTGTAAACTCCCCTTCTATGTGCAAACCTATACAAAATGGTGTAAACTCCCACTCTATATACAAACCTATACAAAATGGTGTAAACTTCCCTTCTATATACAAACCTATACAAAATGGTGTAAATTCCCCTTCTATATACAAACCTATACAAAATGGTGTAAATTCCCCTTCTATATACAAACCTATACAAAATGGTGTAAACTCCCCTTTTATATGCAGACCTATACAAAATGGTGTAAACTTCCCTTTTATATGCAGACCTATACAAAATGGTGTAAACTCCCCTTCTATATACAGACCTATACAAAATGGTGTAAACTCCCCTTCTATATACAAACCTATACAAAATGGTGTAAACTCCCCACCTATATACAAACCTATATAAAATGGTGTAAACTCCCCACCTATATACAAACCTATACAAAATGGTGTAAACTCCCCTTCTATGTGCAAACCTATACAAAATGGTGTAAACTCCCACTCTATATACAAACCTATACAAAATGGTGTAAACTTCCCTTCTATATACAAACCTATACAAAATGGTGTAAACTCCCCTTCTATATACAAACCTATATAAAATGGTGTAAACTCCCCACCTATATACAAACCTATATAAAATGGTGTAAACTCCCCTTTTATATGCAAAACTATACAAAATGGTGTAAACTCCCCTTCTATATACAAACCTATACAAAATGGTGTTAACTCCCCTTTTATATGCAGACCTATACAAAATAGTGTAAACTCCCCTTCTATATACAGACCTATACAAAATGGTGTAAACTCCCCTTCTATATACAGACCTATACAAAATGGTGTAAACTCCCCTTTTATATGCAGACCTATACAAAATGGTGTAAACTTCCCTTTTATATGCAGACCTATACAAAATGGTGTAAACTCCCCTTCTATATACAGACCTATAAAAAATGGTGTAAACTCCCCTTCTATATACAAACCTATACAAAATGGTGTAAACTCCCCACCTATATACAAACCTATATAAAATGGTGTAAACTCCCCACCTATATACAAACCTATACAAAATGGTGTAAACTCCCCTTCTATGTGCAAACCTATACAAAATGGTGTAAACTCCCACTCTATATACAAACCTATACAAAATGGTGTAAACTTCCCTTCTATATACAAACCTATACATAATGGTGTAAATTCCCCTTCTATATACAAACCTATACAAAATTGTGTAAACTCCCCTTCTATATACAAACCTATACAAAATGGTGTTAACTCCCCTTTTAAATACAAACCTATACAAAATGGTGTAAACTTCCCTTCTATATGCAAACCTATACAAAATGGTGTAAACTCCCCTTCTATATACAAACCTATACAAAATGGTGTAAACTCCCCTTCTATATACAAACCTATACAAAATGGTGTAAACTCCCCTTTTATATACAAACCTATACAAAATGGTGTAAACTTCCCTTCTATATGCAAAACCTATACAAAATGGTGTAAACTCCCCTTCTATATACAAACCTATACAAAATGGTGTAAACTCCCCTTCTATATGCAAACCTATACAAAATTGTGTAAACTCCCATTCTATATGCAGACCTATACAAAATGGTGTAAACTCCCCTTCTATATGCAAACCTATAAAAATGGTGTAAACTCCCCTTCTATATACAAACCTATACAAAATGGTGTAAACTCCCCTTCTATGTGCAAAACTATACAAAATGGTGTAAACTCCCTTTCTATGTGCAAAACTATACAAAATGGTGTAAACTCCTCTTCTGTATGCAGATCAATACAAAATGGTGTAAACTCTCCTTCTATATGCAAACCTATACAAAATGGTTTAACTCTCCTTCTATATGCAAACCTATTCAAAATGGTGTAAACTCCCCTTCTATATACAAACCTATACAAAATGGTGTACACTCCCCTTCTATATGCAAACTTCTACAAAATGGTGTTAACTCCCCTTCTATATACAAACCTATACAAAATGGTGTAAACTCCCCTTCTATATGCAAACTTCTACAAAATGGTGTTAACTCCCCTTCTATATACAAACCTATACAAAATGGTGTAAACTCCCCTTCTATATACAAACCTATACAAAATGGTGTACACTCCCCTTCGATATGCAAACTTCTACAAAATGGTGTAAACTCCCCTTCTATATGCAAACATATACAAAATGGTATAAACTCCCCTTCTATATACAAACCTATACAAAATGGTGTAAACTTCCCTTCTATATGCAAACATATACAAAATGGTATAAACTCCCCTTCTATATACAAACCTATACAAAATGGTGTAAACTTCTTTCCTAAATGCAGACCTATACAAAATGGTGTAAACTCCCATTCTATATGTAAACCTATACAAAATGGTGTAAACTCCTATTCTGTATAATTATAAACCTATACAAAATGGTGTAAACTCCCTATCTATATGTAAACCTATACAAAATGGTGTAAACTCCCCTTCTTTATACAAACCTATACAAAATGGTGTCAACTCCCATTCTATATAATTATAAACCTATACAAAATGGTGTAAACTCCCCTTTAATATACAAACCTATACAGAATGGTGTAAACTTCCCTTCTATATGTAAACCTATACAAAATGGTGTAAACGCCCCTTCTATGTGCAAAACTATACAAAATGGTGTACTCCCCTTCTATGTACAAACCTATACAAAATGGTGTAAACTTCCCTTCTATATACAAACCTATACAAAATGGTGTAAACTTCCCTTCTATATGCAAACTTCTACAAAATGGTGTTAACTCCCCTTCTATATGCAAACCTATAAAAAATGGTGTAAACTCCCCTTCTATATACAAACCTATACAAAATGGTGTACACTCCCCTTTGTTATGCAAACTTCTACAAAATGGTGTTAACTCCCCCTCTATATGCAAACATATACAAAATGGTATAAACTCCCCTTCTATATACAAACCTATACAAAATGGTGTAAACTTCCCTTCTATATGCAAACATATACAAAATGGTATAAACTCCCCTTCTATATACAAACCTATACAAAATGGTGTAAACTCCCCTTTTATATGCAGACCTATACAAAATGGTGTAAACTCCCATTCTATATGTAAACCTATACAAAATGGTGTAAACTCCCATTCTGTATAATTATAAACCTATACAAAATGGTGTAAACTCCCTATCTATATGTAAACCTATACAAAATGGTGTAAACTCCCCTTCTATATACAAACCTATACAAAATGGTGTAAACTCCCATTCTATATAATTATAAACCTATACAAAATGGTGTAAACTCCCCTTTAATATACAAACCTATACAGAATGGTGTAAACTTCCCTTCTATATGTAAACCTATACAAAATGGTGTAAACTCCCCTTCTATGTGCAAAACTATACAAAATGGTGTATACTCCCCTTCTATGTACAAACCTATACAAAATGGTGTAAACTTCCCTTCTATAAACAAACCTATACAAAATGGTGTAAACTCCCATTCTATATGCAGACCTATACAAAATGGTGTAAACTCCCCTTCTATGTGCAAAACTATACAAAATGGTGTAAACTCCTTTTCTATATGCAAACTTATACAAAATGGTTTAAACTCTCCTTCTATATGCAAAACTATACACAATGGTGTAAACTCCCCTTTTATATGCAAAACTATATAAAATGATGTAAATTCCCCACCTATGTGCAAACATACTAAAAATGGCTCTAAAACTCCTACATGTATATGTAAACATATGTATAAACCTATATACAAGATGACATCAAACCCCCTTTGTGTATGACATTAAACTCCCTTTGTGTTATTTCATGCAAAATGATGTTGAATCCCCTTCTTTTTTAAAACCTAAGTCAAATGGTGTTAATTTAATCCCCTTTTATGGGCAAACCAAAATGATGTTAAAAACCCTTCTATACAAAATGATGTTAAAAACCCTTCTATACAAAATGATGTTAAAACCCTAGAATACAAAATGGTGTTAAAAGCTCTTTCTTTGTGCAAACCTATACAAGCTGATATTAACCCCCACCCCTCCCCCATCTACTTGTTTGAGCAAATATATACAAAATGGTGTTACAATGGTATACAAAAGGGGATCTTCTTAAAAAAGGGAATAGAAAATGTTTAAAATAAGTGAGAAATGTTAAGTTTAACAATACTTTACTTTGAGTAGAAACTAACTATTTTAACATATTTCATTGTTATGTATTATGACCAATATTTTATTAAGAACAGCAGAAACTTTAGCAGTGTTCATGTGGTAGAGTGTTTGCTTTGCATGTGGGAGGTCTTGAGTTTGACTCCTGGTTGAGTCATGTCAAACTTAAAAGGTTCAAAAAGCTTCGTTGCTAAACAGAATTAATCTGAGTAGAACCAACTTCTACAACAAACTAGTAAACTTTCTCACATCGGGGACTTTAAAACTGAGCTGGTAGGTAATAGGCAGGTGACTCGTTGGATGTATGGTTCAGTGGTAGGGCATCAAACCAAGGATCGGAGGGTCGTGGGTTTGATCCTCTCCCACAACTATGTGTTGTGTCTTTGAGCAAGACACTGTTTTTGCGTAAGCTTAGTACTGGTTCTGCTCAAGAAGACTTACAGTGTTATTTTCATAAGGCCATAATAAATTAATAGCTAGGCCCACCCCCTAATTTTCATGCCATCACGACTCTTTTAATTTCCATAAAAATAAAAAATTAAGTTTTTGCTTTTAAAAATATCAAAAATTTTACAAATGAAAATAAAAAACAGAATCCTCCCGCCCTCCCAATTTTTAAGAAAAATTTGGATGATAATCTAGCAATTAATTTATAATGGCCTAACTTGAAATAACTGCACAATCATAGTAAAATAAATAAGTTAATAAGACTTAGTGATCCTGAGACAGGCCCTTAGACCACTCTGCCAAGAAATACCAAGATTTTATATAATATGTTTGTTACTGAATAAAATTTTCTATAATCCTCTACTAAACTAGAAATATTTATTTATATTGCTGTCATATAACTATTGCTCGGGAACCAGTATATTATGATAGAGGTTGCTGGTTCCCAACCAGATACTGTAGTACTTTGTTATCCGATTTTACAATACATGTACATGCATACTTATATTCTAGCTAATATTTGAATATTTAGAACAGAATACAGGATTGACAGTGAAATTTGATTTTTTATTTTAATAAGGTCGGGGAATATTACAAAATAAATGATCAGGGCTGTTTATTGAAAGTCATGGAAAATTTCATGAAAAAAATATACTTTGGATGGAATTTTTTTGTATTATTCAATTTAACTAGGGCAGTCTTCTAACTGTGCATCATTTATTCAATATGATGCCTTCGTTACTAAGTTGAATCTCTTTATCAACGCTTTACAAATTTTTTGATTTTGTTTAAAATATTTAAAGAAGTTTATGAGATTTGCAACACGGTGAATGAAATTGATGAAATTAACAATAATGGTTAAAAAGGAAATTTTGTTGCAGTTGATCTGTGAAATCGCCATTTGTGTGCTGGCAATCCTGATGATATATTAAAACAGAGAATATAGTATTTATATAGCTTGTGTTGTTAAGCATGCACTAAACTGACTGTGTGTGCGTGCGTGTGTGTGTGTGTGTGTGTGTGTGTGTGGTGGCATGCTAATTTTCATGTACTAAGCTCTTGAACGACAAATACCTGAAAACTGTTTCTGTTTTTAGTTAAATAAATAACCTTGTGTGGTCTTGCAACTTTTTATTTTGTGCTAATCCGAAAAGCAACATGGCTGAAAAGGTTAATTGTGTGTTCTGATTGGTTGAAATGTTTGAAATCTTATCTAAAACTTCAGGTCTAATTTGCAGGAATCCTGGATACAAAATTGTGTTTTGTTCTGCTTGGATGATTTCTAATAATGGTTATGTTACAGTTGTATTTTTTCATCATTTTCACACAGTCATACCTTCAGTCAAAATCACCATGACTTCAAATTGTCATTAGTTTCAGAGAGAATAATTATTTACATGAAGGTTAAATTGGTTGATCTGCCGGTCTGATAGTAATTTGTGGAGCAAACTACTTCCACTTTTCCTTTTTTTTTGGGGGGGGGGTGAGGGGGTATTAATTACCTTCAGTTACATTTCTAGTTATATATATATATGTTGCATCATGCTTCAAAATTACAAATCCACTATTAAACCATGTCAGCAAACACAAACTCAAGTGAATCTCTTTGCTTTAAATACGAAATTATTGTATTTACACTTTGTATTGGAACAGTCAAAAATTTTTTTTTTAAATGCAGTAGAACTTCGATGGCTCGAACCCGACGGGACTGGACATAATAGTTTGAGTTAATGTGTTATTCGAACCAAATATTGTTCATCATACCGTACATAAACATGTGTATACATCGAAATAGGAATTCGGCCGGAACCAGATAAGTAGTTCGAGATATATGTTGTGGTCCAGCTATCCATGTTCCAGCTATCCGTGTTCCAGCCAACGAAGTTCTACTGTAATAAGTATTGGGACAGCAAAAAAAAAAAATTTTCCTGTCCCAATACATAGGGTAAACAGGGTGGGGTGGGGGGAGGGGTAAAGAACAAATTATTTTTATAAATTTTCTAAGGTAATGCAAGCAACTCTCTTTATTGGGGAGAGTTAATTTGATTTAATATTAGTTATGAAACAGTCCAGGAAATTTGATATGTTGTGTCATGGAAAAATCAGGGAAATCTTTTGAAAAGTCGGTGAGTTTCAACGTTTTGTCATAAAGTTGGAAGAATTCTAACATTTTGTCATGGAAAAGTGGAGGATTTTGAATTAGTACCTTTGTGGGAATAATGTAATTAACAAAGGTTTTATTTATATCTAGTTGTCAGTTGTTATTATAAGAAGGTTTTAGTCATGTTTAAGTTTCAGCTACACCTGGAACAAGGAGAGCTTGTAGCCTTGATGTCGCTATTTTAAGTTTGATGGCTTAGTTTGTTCTTGCAGTTATCATTAAGAAATTTTGTAGACCTCAAAACATGATCATACTTTTGATAAGATGGTACAAAGTTTTTAAGGATAACATTCAACAAAATGCACTTAAATAAGCTCATTCAGCGTAGGTTGCAATACCATAATTATGGTGGTGTGTTTTTATTTTTTCAAATTAATATTATTGTTTTTCAGCTTAAAATTTATGTTAAATGTATGTATCTTAAGATTATTTCCGTTTTATTATATCTCTTCTTTTATTTTTTCCTAATTTATTTTGATTTTATTTATTTATCCAAAAGTTCTTCATGTAATTCAAGACATTGCCGTGCAAAACAACTCAAAACAGTGCAATTCAAAACAATGCACTTCAAGACTGCAATTCAAAACAATGCAATTAAAGGCATTGTGATTCAAGACAATGCAACTTAATACATTGCAGTTTAAGCAATGCATTTCAATACATTGCAATTAAAAGCAATGCAATTCAAAACAATGCATTTCAATACATTATGATTCAATACAATGCAATTTAAGACATCACAATTCAAGACATTGCAATTCAAGACAATGGGATTCAAGACATTGGGATTCAAGACATTGGGATTCAAGACAATGCAATTTAAGACATTGTAGTTTAAGACATTGCTATTCAAGACATTGCAATTCAAGAGAATATGCCTCGGTTTGGTTACAATACAATGTATGTCATGCCAGATATTGTACACAGAGGACACATTAATATCCAAGTCAATGATATCCACTGTGTTATTCAGATTTGTATATTTACATAGAAATATGATTTGAATAAACAGTGTAACTATTTATTTAAATTGCTGTGTGATGCGTACATACTTATTTTGATTGCTATATATACCTTCAAGAGATGTACAGTCAGACCTGTATAAGTGGTCACCTCTATTAATCAGCCATTTGTCTTAAGCAGCCATATTTGCTATTTCCCATTTCTATGCTTTAAGAGCAAATTAACCTGTATTTAGCAACAACCTGTCTTAAAAGGTCAGTTTGTTCCTTCCCTTGACTGGCTGCTTAAAGGTCAGTTTGTTCCTTCCCTTGACTGGCTGCTTAACACAGGTTTGACTGTACATGATTGTTTCTGATATGGCAATTGCTAGATATATTTTTTATTAAGATCTGTTCAATTCTCTTACTAATATATTGATCTATAATTGTATTTAATATTTGTGTAATCTCCACATTGCATGCATGGTGTATATTTGTATATGACGATAATCTTCATATCATTAAAGTAAAAATGAATTTTCTGTTGGGTCTTCCATGGTTGAATGATCTAAGGCACTGTCTCGAGCTCTCACTGCTGAGGTCCTGGGTTAACTCCAGCTCTGTGAGGTCGTGGGTTCGACTCCAGCTTGGTCAGAAAAGTCAATGTGAGAGTGTGTGTGGCAGTTATTTTTTGAAGGACTGTGGTTCCACTCAGATCAAATTGAGTCTTCCGCCATCAATATCAGAGCATGGTCCAGTAGTAGAGCAAGAGTAAGATTTAAGTTTCTCCTCTCTTTTCTTGCTTATTACTGTGACTGACCTTTGACATATCATTCCTAAACATACAGAGTAAGGTTTACATTTGATGTGTTAAAGGTCAAGGTCACACACAAGCTAGAAAAGAAAAACTCCAGAGGAGAAACATGAATGTTATATTATATGTGTCAAAGGTCGGGGTCTAACACAAGCAAAAATAGAAAATCTCTAGAGGAGAAACATGAATGTTATATTATATATGCCAAAAGTCAGGGTCATACGCAAGCAAGAAAAGAGAATGTCCAGAGGAGAAAAGTGAATCTTACATTGAATGTTTAGGATAAATGTGTCAAAGATTATGGGGACATAGAGTGGGTGATAGCTTCTGTATATTAAAAAAAAAACATGGGTTGAAATATTTTAATTTACCAGTGGTATTTTGGTTGTGGTTATGTTGGTTGAGGGAAGAATCCATTTTTGTTATTTTTATTTTCATTCTTTTTATTTGATAGTTTTCTTGATTGCTTAACTAACACTTAGTTGTAAAAAACACCATCTGAAATATGTTACACCATGTTTGTAGATGTTGTCTGTCTGTCGCATTACTATGCCTTGTTGCATATCAAGTTAGAGAATCTTCCCTTTATGTTAGATTATAAGTATCTTTCATGGGAGACCGCAGCATGATCTAGTGGTAGGTGGAAGGTCATGTGTTCGATTTCGTACCGGGTCATACCAAAGACTTTAAAAATGGTACTAGAAGCTTCCTCGCTTGACGCTCGGCATTTAGAGGAGAGTTCTAGGTCTGGTCGGCCCGGTGTCAGTATAATGTGACTGGGTGGGGTATCATACCATGTGTCTGTGGCATAATACTCCAGTGTGACAGCGATCAAAATACTGTCTCAAGTAGACACCATCGCGATATGACCAAAAATTGTTGAAAGCGATGCTAAACACCATACAACAACAACAATCTTTCATGAGTTTGAAGTGCAGGTGGAAAATTCCGTCATGAAGGATAAGTGTTTTGGGGGGAATGAGGCTCCTTTCAAGGTACACCGAAAACCCCATGAAAGGTACTTGTTCTTGTAGGCAACCCTGGTTGTCTGATTCTGTAAGATTTTATATCTTTTCTTTTATAGTAGCGCAAGGATACCATAGTATTTATGAATGAATATGTCATAGTGCAAGGTATTTGTCATAGCACAAGAATTTTATGAATGATATTGTATCATAATGTGGGAAGTATGTAGGATAAGTGGGTGGAAGGGGCATAGGATGAAAAATCAATACCCAGTGAAAATATGCAGAAATCCTTGTCCGGTACGCAAGAATAAACTGTCGTAATCAAAGAGAAATGTGTACAAGGTGGATGAAATAATTTTAATGTACATGTAATACAATCAAACCTGTTTTAAACTGCCAATCAAGAGAAGAAGCAGAAGTGGCCTTTTAAGACAGGTTGTTGCTTAATATAGGTTTTTTTGGTCTGAAAGCATAGAAATTGTAAATAGCAAATGGGGCTGATTAAGTCAAGTTGCTGCTTAATAGAAGTGACCGCTTACACAGGTTTGGCTGTATATGCTTTAGTCATTAAAAACTGCTTCAGGTGACTGAAGGATAGCTGGAACTTTTTAAGACCAGTAGCTGACACAGGTTTTGATTGATAGTGATAGGTCATTTTCACGCCAGAGGTTGTGGGTTTGATCCCCAACTTAACCGTATGGCCTCTCAAAAACAACCCTCCATACTGGTTCTACCCAGGAAGCTCTGAGATTATTGACAATCAAGCTAAAATAAATCAGTGTTAACAAAATATCAGTTTCCATTATTAACATTCAAGACATGAGACAGGGAGGGGCTTTCTGGCATGCAAACTATTAAAACAAAGTGATCAGAACAGTGCAAAACAGTAGCTGTACGAATTTGATATCAACTTTTTAAGAAACTGCGTGAACATTCAATACTTACTTGATATGCATGGTGAAGTGTATGTTGTCACAGGAACGTGGTCTGATCTTACACGTGTATGTAAATTGTATGTTTTCTTATTTTGTCACTTGTGTACCAATACTTTATATACAGCTGTCTAATTAAAAAATTCTATATTAACTTACTGAGAAAATTTCTGTTTAAAATTTGGTTATTTCAAAACTTTTAAATATTTTTGGTTGTAGTATTACTTTACAGTCGCTCCTCCATTTAAGACCTTTTATCTATTTTCAGTCGCCACGTGTTCGACCTGCGGAAGACGAAGATGATGAGGCCGTAGAAAAACTTGCTAAGGGGGCTGCAAACCTGTCTACGCAAAACGAACAAAAACCTGCATCAGTTGATCCTCCGTCACAACCAGAACCCGTGCCAGTGCAACCAGCACAACCAGCAGTCCAGGAACAACCTCAGGCACCAAAGATGGAATCACCGGTGCCAATAAACCTTGTATTGAGATTAAGGTAAATGACATTTCGGCTCCCCGTATTATCATATTAGATTCTTCCATCTTTGTTTTTTGGACCGTTCTATTATTATGGAAAGAAAAAAAAAGTCAGCTGGACTTTTATAGTTAATGGAAGCACATGGGGGAAAAAATCTTTAAATGTTACATAAAATAAAATATTTTTTATATGAATACAAAGCATCTAATTATCATTTATATCAAGGAATTATATAGAGAAGGAATGGCAACTGATTGAGTTTGTGTGAACCCTCGTGTATTCACGCAAAAGCTCGCAATATCTTGTTTTAATTATTTTAACTTCCATTCATCTCAGGAATACAAATCAAAATTCTTACACTGCACAACGAAATTGTCATCAAAATGTTATCATTCCCAGATTTTTTTGTTTTAAGTTGTTGAAGAACTGGTGTTTACAAAATTTGTATACTGCAGCTAAACTAACGACAAATTACAATAAATTTTTCTTCAAACCTCAATATTTTTAATTCAAGAGCATTTTGCAATATCAAAACATGTTGAAACATCTAAGATTAAACACAACTTACAGTTTATATACAATAAATCAGTTGCCTATAAATAATGAATGATTAATTTGCAAATTATGGATTCTTTGTGTGCTGTTTCATCAACATTTAGTCAGGAGATGCAGGTTTCCTGTTCTTCTACATAGTCCTTGTTTATATTAAAATAGATAAAAATAAGAATGATTTGAAAAAAATCTGCCAAATTGTGATAAAAAGCAGTATTTCAATTAGAGTTGTTACATCTGTTCTAAAAATAAATATCACATGTACATGCTGTTGGGCAACTTTTATCTGGTCATTTAGGCTCTGTCTATGATAAACCAAAGAGTGAACCTGGAATCTTCCTGTTGGCATCAAATAACCTATAATGTGTTGGTACGCCAAAAAAACCCATTCATTCATTCATTCATTTACTGGGCCCAGCACTCTAACATCATGTGTGGTTTATGAACAACTGGGCAGAGCACTCTAATGTCATGTATGGTTAATGAACAACTGGGCCCAGCACTCTAATGTCATGTATGGTTAATGAACAACAGGGCCCAGCAATCTAATGTCATGTATGGTTAATGAACAACTGGGCCCAGCACTCTAATGTCATGTATGGTTTATGAACAACTGGGTCCAGCACTCTTATGTCATGTATGGTTAATGAACAACTGGGCCTTGCACTCTAATGTCATGTATGGGTAATGAACAACTGGGCCCAGCACTCTAATGTCATGTATGGTGAATGAACAACTGGGCCAAGCATTTAATGTCATGTATGGTTAATGAACAACTGGGCAGAGCACTTTAACGTCTTTTGGGTTTATGAACAACTTGGCCCAGCACTCTAATGCCCTGATTGTGTGGATTACAAAAAAACATTTCAAGTTTAAGATATTTATATTATTTTTTCTCCATTCCATTTCAGAAATGAGAAGAGAGAATTAAACGATATAAAATTTGATTTTACACTTGGTCAAGGTAAGACAATCTTAATATCACTTACAGCATATGTTCAATAATAACTAGAGATCTCAGTCAACTATAAAATGTGTAATACTATACTTGTAAAGAATGTAAACATCCTTTCTACAATTCACTTACCTGAGGCTGCGAATTACTAGGGCTGCTGTCAAAAGACGAGATTGGGCGATGCAAAAGCTATGTATAATTTTATAGTCCATCGTCTATGGTTGGTTAATCTTATTCTTCACCATCGTCTGTTAGTAGCACTTCCTTCGAAGCTGGTAATTCATAATCTGATTTCGCAAAATTTATCTTTAGTCTATGAAATCTGATGTAAACTGCGCTAAAACCTCCAAGGTAGTGATGCCTCTTCAGGAGAATAACAATTTTACAAACTTGTTAGAGGTGAACAAGTGAAAATATTGATGACCAAGTGGAATATATCTGTTGCATGTGTTTACATTGGCATCTGATCTTACATGTAGTAATACTTGAACAATTGGTGTATATACTGAATTGGTAACATTGTAATTATATATCCCCTTGATTGGGTAATTGTTAATTGGCAGTAAATGAAACTCGGGCATGATACTGAGGGATTTAAGAAAAACACCTGGAACCCTGTGTATCTATTTCAAAATAAAAAAGGGATTTCTTTACAATTTATGCAAATTTTGATAAGAGATATCTGAAATCAGATTAAAATATGAAAATATCCATTTTCGAGAATGTGATTTGAGGAATGGTTTAAAGGGCATTAAGTGTTACTGCTGTCTGTCCATTTGTGCCTCTGTTCATGTGTGTATCCGTCTGTCATATTTGTTTCTGGTAATAACTTCTTAAAGGGTCATTTTTTTAATTAATATTTGGTGCGAAGCTGTACCATTATCCATACAGACCAAGTTTGATATTTTGTGAAAGTTGGGTGAAAATTATGGATCCTTTCTTTAATATTTGGTAAAATTTACTATTACATATAGCAGGGGTATCTGTGTCCTTTAGACACATTTCTAGTTTTAATTTTTAATCCAAAACTTGGAATTAATACATTTCGGCATGAAATAATCCAAAATCAGATAAAAATAAGAAAACACTTACATGTATGTGCAAATGAATAAAAGAGCAGTATTATCTCTCTGCTAGCACACATGAATATTTTGTAACACTACACATTAACAAGTATTTATTTTATGTTTTTTTATGAATTAAAAAGAGATACTCTCAGTGAATTATTATGGATAATTTTCACTTTTAAAAATAGTGCAATTATACTGTTTTCAATTATAAGTTACTTATTTTAGTTTAATATCCATTATGGTCCTCTAGTGAACACTGACACTGTCATGCATGGCAATTCATAGTTCACTTAATGAAATAGAAAATGATAATTTACTGAAATGATAAACCGCAGCAGTGGTCTAGGAGCATTTAGAGGATAGTACTAGGTCTGGTCAGCTCGGTGTCAGTATAATGTGACTAGGTGGAGTATCATACCATGGGTGGCAGCACTTAGAATACTGTCTGAAGTAGACGCTGTCATGATGTAATTGGAAAATTGTTGAAAACGATGCTTAACACCATGCAACTTTACTGAAATGAACATTAATTCTTTATAATGAAATAAAAATGATAATTTTCTAATGTTCATGCATACATTGTAGATTCTGCCGATAGTGTGGCTAGAGAACTAGTGGAAGCAGGCCTGGTAGATGGGAAGGATCTAGTTGTGGGTAGGTTGTCTATTTTATGCACGTCAGTTTAGGCTGTCAAATAAAAACAGAAACTGTAGTTTCTGTGTACCTGGCTATTGTTTCTGTGTTGCTGGCTATAGTTTCTGTGTTCATGGCTATAGTTTCTGTGTATCTGGCTATAGTTTCTGTGTACCTTGCTATAGTTTCTGTGTACCTGGCTATAGTTTCTGTGTACCTGGCTATAGTTTCTGTGTACCTTGCTATAGTTTCTGTGTACCTGGCTATAGTTTCTGTGTACCGTGTACCAGGTTATAGTCTCTGTGTTCCTGGCTATAGTTTCTGTGTTCCTGGCTATAGTTTCTGTGTACTGTGTACCTGGCTATAGTTTCTGTGTACTTGGCTATAGTGTTGTGTTCCTGGCTATAGTTTCTGTGTACCTGGCTATAGGTTTTGTTTTCCTGGCTAAAGTTTCTGTGTACCTGGCTATAGTTTCTGTCTACCTGGCTATAGTTTCTGTGTATGAAAACAAATAACATGATGTCGGGAGTTTTTTTCATGGAGGTTTCCTAGTCTGCAGAATGGATCCACTTCCCGATTGGGTCAGTTAACTAGCAACACATTTGAGCACGTTGGTTGATGAGTTGCTTTAGGGAAAGTTTGAATGAGGTCATAGTTTAGTAAGCATTCACTTGCTATGAATTGTGGGTTAAGCATAGAATTCCCTGCTTTTTTCATTGGGGGTTAGGAGACCTGATTTGGGACGTATCAGGTTCTATCTATATAATTATACTTGGCTAGATAAAATATAGCTTGGCTAGCTCGCTTGTCTGACTGTTAATCCTGGTGTCCTGAATTTAAATCCCTACCTGGCACACGTCTGTGATTATTGACCATGAACTTTGTTTTTATGGTCAACAGTCTCGCACCTCTAAATATGTGGAGAAGTAGTCAGTGAGTTACAGAGATAAGGTGTGTTTAGGACTTGTTAACTTAGCGGATCCCAGGAGTGGTGATTACTTAACTAAAATACTGTTGAAAAAGGGATTGTAACACTGAACAAACTTTCTTGGAGATTAAATGTGATTGTCAATATTTGTGACAAATTATTTATTTACCGGTCCAAGATTTATGAGTGAAACCAGCTCGTCAGTTTTTTTATGGGGTGGGAGTGTCACATTTTTATTTATATGCTGAATAATTTAGTCTGCAAACATGTATGTATATATTACGATATACACAGGCTATTTATTTACTGGCTACAAATTGTAACCTTTTTGTCTACATACTTTCCGCTGTTGTGTACACAATTTTATTACGCAGTCATAAAAGCTACATACTGTCTTATTTACTGTTATTAGAATATATTGGCTGCTTAATAATGTACCCTATAATACACAGACTAAATTATATATTGTATATATTCTACAGGCTAAATGATTGCTTGCATAATTTGTAGGCTTTACAAGATACATGTATATTCATATGATATGATATATATTTTGCAGGCTATATTATCGAAAGCTAACAATTTACAGGTCATATAATTGATACCTACTGCTTGCTTTACAGTTGCTGCAAACCTACAGAAAATTCTTGACAACAAAAACCTTAAAAGTTTGACATTTGCTTTAGTAAGTATATATTAAGTTTATCACATAATTTACGATGCAGGGGTGTAATAAACCAATGACATTTTTTATACCCCCAATAAAAATTTTGGGTGACATACATGTATAGTAATTGCAGTGTCCTTCAGTCCGGTATTTCATGTCCAGCCTGTAACTTTGTCATGCATAGTCCGAATTCATAAGCACTTGCTACATGTACAAATGTCCAACATGACATGATGATGTGTTGCGCGTAACACTCAGACTCCCACCTCAACGGTCAAGGTCACAAATTTGTTTGACGGCACTTTGTCTTTTTGAGATTTCATGTCTGGTCTATAACTTTGTAACTTATGGATAAATTTCAAAAACACTTGGCTCAATTCATCAGCATGACATGATGATGTGTCGCGTGTAACACCCAGACTTCCATCTCTTATGCTAAGGTCACACATTAACTTTGTTTGGTAACACTTTCAGTCTGTTTGAGATCAAGGTCAAGGTCACACTTTGAGTCTGTTCAGTATGTAACTTTGTCATACATGGATGGATTTTAAAATACTTAGCTCAATTGATCAACATGACGTGATGACGTGTCGTGTGTAATACCCAAAACCTTACCTCAAAGGTCAAAGTCACACTTTCAGTTTGTTTAATATTCATGTCTGGTCTGTAATTTTGTTTAAAATGGAGGGATTTTAAAATATCTTGACACAGTTGATCAACATATCATGATGATGTGTCACCTGCATTTACCTGTAGAAATACCCCGACCTTTTACATCAGATGTCAACGTCACACAAAGATCAAGGTCACACTTTAATGTAAAAAAAAAAACCCATGAAATTGTGTGTCAAGTCTGAAACATCCATAACTCTTGATACTCACTGATACATTTAAATCTCTACCTATTATAAAATTATCTTTATTTTAACAGACCATTTAGGAGGCATGTGACACTTACAAGTGACATTTCTTGTTTGATATTAAACTAGTGTAATATCAATTCCAGTTGATCACTCGGTGTTTTCCGTATAACTCAGCTTCCATAAGTAAAATACCGAAATAATTTTGAACAGTCTTCTTATTAGTTAAATAGGTGATACGTTAAACAAATAGTAAAATGTAACATTTCTAGAGTTTTGTTACAAAGAGAATCTTACATTCATGCTTATTCATTATTGAATTTATCAAACTTGGTTAAAATGATATAATGCCCAACAAAGTCTCACATAATATATTTTTGCTAACTCATTTAATAAATTCAATAATAAATGCACATAAATGCAACATCCTCTATAACAGTTACCAGTATTAAGTTTTTGAACTCTTAATTCAATTTGAGCAGAAACTTGGTGCATATATAGTTATAACAACCTTATAAAGATACCAGTACAAAATGTAATGTCAAAGTACTTATAAGTACTGATAGCTGGGCTTTAATAAATAGTCATACACCTTCCTTATTTGATTGATATTATTGTAACATTTGGTTTATTTTATGCAACATTTTTTTAAGAAGTTTGCAATATACTTTCATTGATTTTTTTTCTGTTAGCTTATATTATATACATGACAAAATGATATTCAAGGAGTAAAAAGTAGTGTCCATCGCGTATGATCATTTTGTTGGTGATTAACACCACAAAGCTTGATCACGATGACATGAACAGGACTCTGCCTTTGGAATTAAGCCCGGCTACTAAATAAGTTCAAATAAAACTTTGATACCGTCTTGGTCACCAATGACTGCACTAATATATTTTCTTGTGTTTTTTCAGAATTCCGGTTGTGCACCAAATGAAGCTCCCTGTGATAAGTCATTGGTAGGGTTTGCTCAACTCACTATAAATGACTGACAACTTATATCAAGGACATTATTTCTCAGTACCCGACACGTTGACACCGCCCTGCAGCCAACAGTCACAGCTCGGACAACTTTTTATACACCGGTTTAAGGGGAATTTTGTAAATGGACATTATATTGTGTATCTTGTCCTGGAAGTATTTATCATTTATAGACAAGTCTGTATGACTTCTTATACAAATAACTCTCAATGGTGTAGGTGAATGCAAGCATATATAGGTCATTTTCAGTTAAGAAGGAAATTGCTTAAACTTTCTAGGGGAGTAAAAAGGAATCCTCGTGAACAAATAGGTAATCATGTATATGTATATAAGTGTAAGCGAGGCCATTTTGGTAAAAAAAACAAAATACTTTTTGGCCTTTTGATTATTTTTAATGGTAAATCTTGTAAACACAAAATGGTTTCAAATGAAACTTGAAGGTCACATGTTTTTTACTAGGACTGGTGTGAATTGCTTTGTTTAGTGGTAGAGTATTTGACCCCTGATCAGAGGGTCGTTGGTTCAATCCTCTACTCCGGCAATGTGTGGTGTCATTAAGCAAGACATCATATCTGCGCATGGGTAGTACTGGTTCTACCCAGGAAGACTTCACATGTAATTTTCGTAAGTGAAATGTTTAAACTTAACTTACATCTTTGTAGTAATGTTTACAGTGGGGGCAAACATGTCTTCAGACAATTTCTAGTTTATTTAAAAAAAAAAATTATTTAAACAAAACATGTACTGTATTTGGTCACTTGTTTCTTTTTACAAAGAATAGAATACTTCAGATGTATTGGTACGTGTATATTAAACAAGAAAAACCTGTAAATTTGAGTTAAATCGCCTAAGCTGATGATCTCTAGTCATTTTAATAATATTAAAAAACACATTTGAATAAGTGCAATCTTCCATGAAGCCCTCGGCATTGACTAAGAGAATACTGTAGCACAAGACCAATTTACAAGTTAGGTTAAAATATAATCAACACTACACACAAGGACAAGAAATGAAACAAGGGACAAGAACTTAAGCCCAGAGTATTCTATAGATTTAAATGATAAAGTCTACCAGTTATTTGAAAAGTAGGGATTCATACATATAATTATAATCTATAGATGTATCTGAAATAATACTCAGTTTTTTAAATTGAAATTGTGTACCCAATTTAACATGTTATAATGTTTGTATACAATTGACCAGGCATGAGACCATCTATCACTCTGCACATTGGCCACGTGACATTGTTTGTCTGAGTATGATAAATGTAGTGTCTACTTAGACATCACTTGTTTGTCTAAGGAAATGGCATAGTAGCAACCGCTATCAATCGTTGATTGGATTATCAACTTGACTGATTGACAACGGGTGAGAAAGCAGACAAGACATTTTACATTTAAGACAGTTTCTCGCACAAACACTTAATCTATGAACCATACAGTACTCTAAGGGCAAGATACAGTTGGTCATGTACTGAAGTTTGTACAGAATTGTATGTTGGGTAGAACATCTCATTGCCATATACTGCTACGGCACATTGACCATGACCTGTTCTTTAAAAAGTAATTTTGTTACGTTTGTGTTAAGTTTTCTTGTTGATGTAAGTTTTTCACAAACAGAAAAAGATAGATCGAACACAACTTGTGACCACTGACTATTCAGTACATTGCAGCACATTGTGGGGAAGGGGTCGAAATGGATGATGGATATTTATTGAAGAAA
Source organism: Panopea generosa (assembly GCA_029582155.1). Taxonomy (NCBI): domain Eukaryota; kingdom Metazoa; phylum Mollusca; class Bivalvia; order Adapedonta; family Hiatellidae; genus Panopea; species Panopea generosa. Next base: position 20,827,990 of record CM055909.1, read on the forward strand.
TGATACTTGTTTTTTTATCACGATTCCTTTTTGTATAAGACAATTTATTCTGTGAAGATGAATTGGATAAACAATTTCATGATACCACAGGTTAGGTGAACTTCATGCAGGGTCACAAAAATGTTTGATCTGAGGTGATCATCTGAACATGAAACGTAAGAACTAGAATGTAACGTAGTAGTGTTGAGCGACATTAAGGTATTAGATCTGTAATGCTCTCGGTAGAAATCCGCAAACACCGTGATCAATCGTTGATTTCTGCAACAAATTTCCGCCAGCTGGAAAACATTCATGGTGGCTAAATTTAGTAAAATTGCCACATGACAATGTGTATTCTCACGTGTAGTGATGTCACATTGGATTTTCCATCATGGCAGAAAAAGCGTAAACAAATTTTGATCGTCGAGGTTGTCGTTCAAAATAAAAAAAAACAGATCAGAATAACTACTATGATATCAATGTTGACCACATCTATCATGTGGGAAAAAAATTAAATTCGCGCACCATCGTGCAGGTAAAATATTGATTGGAATCCGCGCAACACCGTGGAATGTCTCATTTGTTTTCGGCATTTTGATTTTGATCGAAGCAAAACCATAATTTTGGGCAGCTTTATACTATACCTACATGTATACGGCCATCTTGAAAAATTGTTTGCCATGCTCCTACCTACTCGCTCAAAATTGCAGCTATTCAAACTTTTTATTGACTATCGATGCTTCAAACAAATTTTATTGCTTTTGTCTAAAATAAGCATGCAAATCAAAATCTGGCAAAAAATAAATTAGCTACCTACCTAACAACATGAAAAAAACTGGGTCGGAGTACAGCAAACAAACAATTTTATGGATGGCCTTAGTTAATAGATTTGTAAAAAAATTGAATTCAAAACTGCCACTATGCTCAAATTGACTGTCCAGCGACCGGCGTGTTTCTATCAGTTGTATATCATTTTATCAATTTTTCTATTAAAATTCTAACATAAATTGTTAAGTATTATTACAGGTATTACTTCTGTCTCTTTATTCTCATTTTTATGAGAAAAAAAGGTTAAAACGGGTAATTATAGCCAAGACATTAAAGAAATAATATCAAAGCCCTGGTCCATCATTTTCCATGTACCAAGTATATGAATTTCTGATGACAAAAAACATTTCAGTGAACTAGTCTTAATGACGTACTAATTGCAAAAATATGCAACAAGAACTAAAAGAAACAGTAAAAGTACCTAAAGCTTCATGCAGTAGGCAAAAAATAGAAACCTATGTTATTGATAATTTGGTAAAAAAATAAGTTTTCCGCACATATAATGAAATTTTGTGTTCTCCAAGAATCCTTTGTTTAAAATGCAGAAGCTTGTGTGGTTCCGGCTAAGAATAGAATCACTGCCGATCTCTGCAGAGGGGTGGAATCCTCCGAATGGGTGTCCTGTTCATTTTATCATTTTTTGTCATGTTCTCTATTGTGGTTAAATTATCAACCCCTGTGTGGTTTCAGGGAGCCATATGAGTGATGGCAAGAATAGGACCACTGTGGCTCATGTAGTCATAAGAAGCGACAATTTGAGTAATACGATAGAATTTGCTGAAACTCTGTAGTTCTGCAGGTATCAAGGTTCTAGGTTCCTTCTGCATATTCATTCGTTGGTGTATTTTTGTTTAAATCTGTATGTTTATTTGTTGTTTTTGTACATGTAGAGTGAACCTGGAATCTTCCTTCCTGTTGGCGTCGAATAACCTATAATGTGTTGGTACACCGTAAAACCCTATTCATTCATTTATTCATTAAAATGCAGAATAAAACATAGTAAATGTTGTTGTCATTGTTGTAGGGTGTTTAGCATTGCTTTCAACAATTTTTCTGTTATATCGCAATAGCGTCTAGTTGAGACAGTATTCCAAGCTCTGCCACACTTGAGTTGTGCTTCAGACACATGGTGTGATACCCCATCCAGTCACTTTACACTGACAACTGGTCAACCAGACCTAGAACTATCCTGTAAATGCTGAGTGCCAATTATTCCATTTTTCAATACTTTGGTATGATATAGCCAAGGATCTAACCCACAACCTTCTGCATGACATAACTAAGACCTAACAATAAATGTTTTAGCAGAAATGGTATAGGTTCTTCACCTAACCACTCGCTGTTTCTGACCATGTACAGTTGAATCATTCAGTGGAAGTTGAACTATCATTAATGTTGAGTTGACATAAATTAATCAATGTAGAATAATACAAAACTAGTGAATGCAAGAGATATCAAAAGACCATTCCGTAGAACTTGACAAATTCACTCTGGAATAAAAGTTGAGCTATACCTACTTGTGTTTTTTTGAGATGGGAGTGGGATTGGGTTTAATGCCATTTTCAACAAATAATTGTTGCTAGTATTGATGGCATATCCAGTTTTATTGGTGGAATTAATCTTGAGTAGACCCGCCACCATCCTCACACAAATAACTGGCAAACTCCTACATATTTCTTTTGGCCAGAGAAATGCTAGAACCCACAACACTAGCTGAGAGGTAAATGGTCAATAGATGACTGCGCCTCAGACATCTCAGCCACAGAGAACCCTGTTCCTAAACTCTTCAAGGGTATATTTATTATTTTACTTTTGTTAAGCCATCTCAATTTTACAACATCGACTGTTCAAAATTTATAGAAAATTTAATATATCGGATTAAAAACGAACTATCACTTGTTTTTTGTTATTATAATTTCACCATAAAAAAAAACTAAGCCAATGAGGAGTGAATATATTTTTAGCTCTACTGGCCCAAGGCCAGAAGTGCTCATGCAATGGTACATTTTTGTTGTCTGTCGTCCATCATTGATCATCTGTTGTCCGTTAGCAGCACATTCACAGAAATCACCAAGGTAGTATAAAATATTCTCAAACTTCACATTTACAGATGTAGGAGCCCAAATCGTTAAATTACAGATTTTTCAAAACCATTTTTCTCAGTCTGACAGTCATTTTATTTATAATTGATAAAATTATTCCTATGATTAGAGTCGATGAAGTTTAACAAGTACTAGGGTATATAGGGAACCTTGTATGGTGCGTTCAAGTTTTACAGAAATATTGTAGGAAAAAGAAAAATTCTGAGGATGTTCATCCAATTGTGTTATAATACATTTGAGTTTGAAATCTGAATTATTGTCTAGTCCTAGCAGTTTAGATTTGGTTGGATTTCCAAAAGCGGCTAAAAAGGGCTGAAACTGTTAAATTTCAAAAATCTTTCTCTCGAGAACACATCAATCAAACTTATTCATAAATTGTGTATGATAAAAAATATCCTTATATTTGCAAGAGACGGAAGAATTCACATATTAAGGAGCTTGACTGTATAGGGGGCCTGTAAGGGAACTATTACTTTTATTTGTATTGTGGCCCTACAGGAACTATGGGAAAAGAGTTGAGGCTGGGTACTTTAAAGGGGATTTAATATCCATATGGGCAAGAAGGGCCTCAAAATAGTATAAAATTGTGTATATCCGAAATAAATTCTCTGACGATCCGAATGTTTATATTTGGTATTAATGATCAATACTAGTAGGTGTTCAAAGATTGTTTAAATCAAGGGGCTAGTGTTCATCTGGGCCTAGTAAGAAAACATTGATTCTTCATAGGCTTAGTGCATTCAAAATTTGGAAAAAAAATGACGAGTGAAATAAGATGAATGGGTGAACCACTGCTCATTTAAAACAAGAGTTGTCAGAAGACAACAAAGCTCGTCTCTGGGTGTCTATGTCAAATAAGGGCCATAACTGTGCCAAAATGCAATCCAGAGTTATGGTTCTTGTCTTTGTGTGTTCCATTGATGATGGTAAACACACATGCAAAGTTTCATTCACATCCAACGAGTGGTTGCATAGATATCGTAAACTTAAATGCATAAAGCTTAACCTGGGTGTCTACACACGACGGCGACACTGGGGTCTTGGCAATAGCTCTCCTTGAACTTTGTCCTGGCGAGCTAAAAAGTGGAGCTTAAAATTCACATGCTTGTGCACATCACCATAAATTTAACAGTGTAATCAAAATAGCTAGCCATGTATCTCTGGCTTGGACTAGTAAACAAGAGGGCCACAATGGCCCTAGTTTGCTCACCTCTGACAAGGAAGATCATGTCAAATAAAATGATTTATGATAATTTCAAGGGCCATAACTTTGACAATCTTTATCAAATCAGGCCAGTTCAAAAACTTGTCTGAGATATTATATAACTACATACTGTGCAAGTCTGGTGTGAAATCTGAATGAAAAATTTAGGAGCTAGGTGAAATAATGCAATTTTTGACAAATCAAAGGGCCATAATGTCTGATTTAGCAAGTTCCAAAACTTGTCCGAGATCTAAAGAAAATATGGGTGCTAAAGAGCACACAAAAGTTTATAGATGGACAGACAGGGGGATCAGAATAACTCAATTTTAACTTTGCTCAGGTGAGCTTAAAAAAGGTAAGTACTATCCACCGTGAAATCATGATCAACATTAGGAACAGGGTATAAAGCATACATATAAAACTATGTTCATATAAACTTTATTTAAATAGTTCTTTTGTACAAATTTAATGAAACTCCAGTTCCATCATTATATATAGCCATCAACATTATTACCGTATACTTAAACAACCCAGGCTTATTCCAGCAAGTCCTTGGAGCATTTGTTGAACATTACAAGTTGATATCTAATAAACAAATGTTTATTAATAGAATTAAACAAATTTGGCCACGGTCATAACAAACACATGCAACAACAATGATAATGTTACAGTTCCCATACATGAAAGGCAATAATAAATTAATTCCTAGATGTTCATCTCGGCCCGCGACCATTTTTATACCTGCACTGACATATTTAATTGTCAAAGTTAGTTTTACTACATGTACTGTAATTTGCTGTACAACCTTTTGATCTGTTTCTCTCATTTCATGCCAACAATTCTGTTTTCTTAAATAAAATTATCGGGGATCTCACTGAACCTGGTTTGGTTTACCGGTTTCATAGATTAAAGGGAGTATATCAGGGAAAAATGTCTTAAAAAATATTTTTCATAAAATGGATAATAATCATCTCATTATCATTGATAAATAAAATCAGTTTGGTATGTCAAATCACCAAAACATGACAAAATAGATATTAAATTTGAGTGGTAAACTTTGAAACGAAACCCCCATTCTAAAAAGAGTCGTCACTCAAATACTGCTAGACAACCTTCACATTGTCATATGGATGCTATCTAAGTTGAAATTATTTTTACTACGTGCAACGGATCAAATTCAAATCAAAATGAAATCATCCGACTCATTAAATACGTCACAAAATATGTTGCAGTTTAAGCAGGAAATCTATTTAGGTCTTACTTAGGCACATAGCCCAAGTTAAGAAATCCCTTTTCAATATATTAGTTTGGCATGTGTAAACAGATATCCTTTTGGCAATATGGGGTCAGTTAGTATATACAGGCATGATTTATTGAAAATCCTGATATATTCCCTTTAACATGATACTGGTATTTTGAAAAATAATTTCCAAAAATTTCCAATATGGACTACAGGGTTGAACACACCATTTTGCTGACCTCCTTACCCCTCGAATACAAGACCTCCATAATAGAGTATTTTTAATAGGCAACAGTGAATAGTAAAAATATGTTTACAGACATAATATCAGCCTGTCTATTTAAAGCAAAATGTAAATTCAATAATTATATATAAATTGTAAACAAATTAATGTAATGAAATGTGTTTTCCTGAGTAATTTACATCCAAAGGCCATAGCGACAAACCAACATGTATGAAAGCCACAGCGACATGCATGTATCTACATACGAAGGCCATAGTGACATACTTACATACGATTGTTACAGTAACAAGCCCATAAATGAAGACCATAGTAACATATCTACAAAGGCCATAGTGACAAACCCACATATGAAGGCCATATTGACATACCCACATATGAAGGTCATAGTGACAAACCCACATACGAAAGCCATAGTGACATACCCACATATGAAGGTCATAGTGACATACCTACATATGAAGGTCAGTGACCAATCCACATATGAAGGCCATAGGTCATGTCACAAACACACATGAACATCTATCTCATTTCTAAGAATGATTACTGTCAAGAGTAATTTTGAGAGAAAAAACAATGTCACTTTACTGCTGATGCAGTGAAATACTGCAAGACTCGACATGATGATTGTCAGGTGTTGTCATTAGAAGAGATGTCTTTGCTTGATGGTACTGTATGACAGGCGGAGGTGGTGATGAATGTGTCGGAGTCGTTCTGAAAAGCAACGTTAAATATCTTAATTTAAATGGTTCAGAAAAGTAATTTTTAATCTGATTTCTAAACAAGAACATGCAACTTGACAAATCATGCTCGTTTAAGTATTGGCCATTAAAGCAGAGTCAAAAGCTATTTAATTCAGTGGTTCAGATAAGCTTTTTCTTCAAATGAGTAGTTTACTTCTTAAAATTGTATGCAATGCATTTTCAAAATGTTATGGGTTTAATTTAATATTTTTAGTCAAATTGGTATTTGAAAAAAACTTGACAATCAACACTGAAATTGTTAGTATCCAATGCGTAGTTTACACTGGAAGTCTTGGCTAAATCTGACAACAGATATAGAGGGAGAGGAGTTCCTTGAATAAACTTTTGTGACAGACAGATGAACAGATGGAAATCACAAAAACAAAATGTCTCCCAGAGAAAGGAAGACATAATTTCATACACAAATAGAAGTTACTGGAGTAAGCCTTCATTTAGGAGTGTGCACATCAATGTGTACAGAAACAAACCTGTGATGATGGAGTAAAAAGCTGATGTCTTAATGTGTCCGATGATGACTGGTGATGATGACTTGTGATTGGACTACTGCGACAGCCACTCCCACTGGGTGTGTCCTGTAACCATGGCAACTAAATGTTCAGTAAATTTATCTCTTTTGAGCACAATATTTCAAACAAAGAACTACTCCCCGTAAATGTTAAAGCAGATTTTCATGTTGGTGAAACTGACAAGAAATTACAACTCAAATAAATAATATCTATTGTATCAATATAAAAACTGAATCCACAAAGAAACAATGAAATACATGTACATCTTCCATGATCTTTTGCTATATATATATATATGTGGTTACCGTTGGTCACCTACAAATATCTTCAAAATTGTGAAAACCATGAAATCTGTTCTGGTTTAGCCGGGCCCAATTAGCTCAGTTGGTTACGCGTCTCACTATCAATACAGGGGTTGTGTGTTCGAATCCCCACCCAGCAAGTCTCCGTGATGATTGATATAAGACATTGTGTCTCATTATCATCATCTCTCACTGCTGCTTCAAGTGGTAAAGTTATCAGTTACTTGCACAGATGGAGTGTGCTCGAGTATTGGTTAATCTTCCAGGATCCCAGGAAACAGTAGTTAGGTTAACTGATCTGTCAGCCGTCGGTGTCTTAAAAATGATGCTAAATATTCAATGAATTTATCAATCTGTTCTGGTTTAGTTTTTGGACAATGAGATTAATTTCGGTTCACTGAACATGCTTCAAATGCAGAGACAACAAAGAACATAAATATTCATTAGTGAATATCACTGAACCACCTACGACGGTTTAAAATAGACAAACAGATATTAGAAAGAAAAACAATCTTAATCAAGGAAATGTTCCTAGCAACTATTCAATGTTTTGAACTCCAGTACTTTCACTAGATTTAAGCCTACATGTATGTTGTGACAAATGAATAATGGTGATGTCATATGATTGCTAAGACTGGACCACTCAACAACTTACTATAACTTAGGCCATCCTTAAAAAAATGTTTGATTCCGGTGTTCCAACCCAGTATTTTTCATGTGGGTAGGTAAGAGCAAAGTATTTGTTTGGCCAGATTTTGCAGTCAGTTTAAAGAACAAGAGGCCCAAGAGGGCCTGAGGACACTCTACTGACTCATGAACCCTCGGGGCGGGGTCATTTTTAACACTACACATAGGGATAATTTATGCCAAATATGAACAAATTTGACATACCGGTTCTCGAGAAAACAATTTTAGTAATTCCCAATTTTTACCCTTTTGGGGCCCCTCCTGACCCATTAAGACAGTGAAACCCATTCATTTTTACAAATCTGAACCTCCTTCACCAAACAATGCTTCTGTGAAGATATAGGCAAAATCATTTCAATTTAAAAAAAAAAAAAAAAAAAAAATTCTGTTTTCCCATAGTATCCCTATGTAAAATTCTAAGTCCCCTTACAGGGCCCCTATAAATTTTAGCCCCTAAATTCTTATCTGCAATCAAAACCCTACACATAGGGATAATTTATGCCAAATATGAACAAATCTGACATACCAGTTCTCAAGAAAATGATTTTAGTAATTCTGAATTTTTACCCTTTTGGGGCCTCTCCTGACCCCTTTAGACAGTGAAACCCATTCATTTTTACAAATCTGAACCTCTTTCATCAAACAATGCTTCTGTGAAGATATAGGGAAAAACATTTCAATTTAAAAAAAAAATATCATAATGACATGTGTCCCCTAATTGAACCCTCGGGGCGGGGTGATATTAAACCCTAGGGACACCATTTGAACAAATCTAACAATACTATAGTTGGTCATCATTACTACATAAACATTTTGAAAATCTGTTGGGCCGTTCATGAGAAGAAGATTTTTAAATTTTGGACTATTTTTAGTAACGGCAGCCATCTTGAATTTCAGATAAAAAAAAAATCTTCTGTATAGTCTCCTATGCAACAGAAACATGCATGTGAAGTTTCAGTTTAATTGGCCTAGTGGTTTCAGAGAAAATGTTGCTAACAGACAACAGACCACAGTCAACGCGCCATCGCATAAGCACTTCTGGCCTTTGGCCAGATGAGCTAAAAACGTTCGGTAAGCAGCAATTTTGAGTGAGTAGGTAGGAGCATGGCAAACATGGTTTTCCTTAAAACAGCTTTACTCACTAACAACTTACCACAACATTTATCTGACTTTCATCAGAGTTTTCATCGCTGGAGATATCCTCATTTTGAACCTGGTTGTGAGTTGGTGTAACTTGTTCCTGGCTCAACATCTCGGAATTCTCAAGAGGTGGACTTGAGTTTGTTCCATGGTTTGTTCCGAATGGCAGAGACAGCCGTGCATTAACGGCAAGTAAATGGTCCCGTCGGGCAACCAGCCCACTCACATACTCCTGCAAGCGCCGGTTCTCGGTTTTTAGCTGATGAAGACAGTTGAGCAATGATGCAACTGAAATACATGTATAAAAAATTTAATGACAGAAAGAATTTTATTTTGTAATATTTAATTTATCTTTTATATTATTCCACAACAAACTGTAATAACTAAAATTTAAATAGACACCACTTCTAGAATTGTATATATCACTTTTACACACACTGGTTCCATTGTTATACTGCTTCATATATATATAAACAAAAGCGATGGTTCTGCATAATTCGGTATGTTTGGATATACTGTATTTTATATACATACGTTCCAATAAAACTGTACTTCATTTCTCTTATTGGTGTATGCGGCGCAATCTTTTTTTAATAATACCAGTTGTATTTTTGACGTTTAAAATAAATGTTGACATTTGATATACTTACGACGTCATAGCGCTAAAGAGTACACAATGTTGTGTGACGTCACATCAGAGTGACGTTTTCTTTAATAACAACTTTGCGCTTCACATTTTACTCAGCACAGTTTGAATTTCACCGGCGTATTTCACTGAAAACACGGTATTTTTCTTATAAATTTCACAATTTGTTTTATATTTTTGTGAAATATATGCGCGCCTTAAGGCGCACATCATAATTTGTGAACATTTTCACAATTTTATTAATTTTTATTGTGATTTTTTCACACTTCCATGTTTTTATCATCGTAATCGTTTGACATCATAACATTCAGTATTGTTTGGGTGTATTAATTAATATATTTTTAATAATTAATTTATTATCTCTCCCATATATATAGGTGCCTGAAACACATTGGTTCCCATTTAATTCAGTGGTACCAATGCTTCTGGTACCAGTTAAATATTAACATGTACCTGTACACTACTTTACATATACTACATACCACAACATATTTTTTTACTCACTATCAAAATGTTGTCCCTGTTCCATGAGGAAGTGTGAGCCCTGTTCCCACTGCCTTTCCAGCAACTCTTCCATGTTACTTGGTGTCTCACTGGCAATCAAATAACAACATGTATTAGTAGTGTTTTGTAATTCTATATAGAATATCAAAAAACATGTGCATATATTCTATATATAATATTCTATTATTTTATAAACAACATTCATGTTTGCATATGATGTCTGAAATTGCCTAAGTTTTAGTAAAACTATCATTTGAAAAGTTATACAATATGTGAAGTATTCATAAATTAATGGTTATTGGCCAATTTAATTTCTATTTAAACTTGTTATTTTATTTTTTTTCCACCTTTTTTCAACATTATTTCATTCAATGGCAGTCACACACCTGGGACCTGCTAGGCAATTAAACACACATTATCTCTACAAGTCACTGACCACTTCCCCACATACTCACATGTGGAAGACTCTTGGCAGTAGAACAAAGTTCAAGCTCATCGTTAATTGCCTGACTGGATCCAGGGTTGTAAATCTGAACCCCACTGGCGACAATCTCTGTGATGATTGGTCCTGACTCAGCTTTAAGCTTAGTAATATTGCTGTATATACATGTAAAGTGTATTATGAATAGAGTTGAAACTCTTTAAAGATGTACAGCCTTACAGATATACATGTATGGACACTACCATTTCCATGTTAAAATAATATACCTGGGTTTCAAGGAATGAGATGAAGATAAAGGGGAATCAGTGGAAAATGGTTTAAGACGATCCTGCAACGATTCACTGGCTCCCGGTATTTGTCCATTAGTTCCCAGTAATATTCCATTAGGTCCAGACAGAAGTCCATTGGTTCCTGGTAGCAGTCCATTGGGTCCCAATAATAAAGATCCATTTACACCTGCAGGTAAAGCTCCATTGGATATCTTTTCAGCACCCGTTGAAACTGGTAAATAAATTGTACATGTAAAATCAATAGCGTTAAAAAGAGTTTAAGAAAAAAAAGAAGAAGAAAAATTTTAAGTAATTTAATCTCTTATTATGGCATAAAACAGTCAAACTAGTAATGAGTGTTGTTTTTAAATGGCTTCCGGTTGGCTGGGGAAAAAAACAGCAGCCTCTGGCATGAATAACAGACATTCTATACGCTACACTATCTCCCTGCTTAAAGGGAATACATCAGGATTTTTCAAAAGTATAAAAATGGTAATGAAAATGTTTTCTCAATATATCACGCCTATATATACTCCTAACTTGGGCTAGGCACCTACAAAAATGTAAGTTAGACTAAAATATATTTTCTGTTAAAAATTGCAACATATTTTGTGATGTATTAAATGAGTCGGGTGGTTTCATTTTGATTTCAGTTTGATCCTTTATACAGTTTTACAAGTAATAAAAATGGTTTCATCATAGAAACAGTTCGAATGTAATCTGATGGTCATCTTGAAGTATTTGAGTGTTGTCTATTTTTAGAGTGAGGATTTCATTTCAAACTCTGATTTAAATGGCGATTTTGGTCACATTTTGGTAGATGAAACACACTTAAGTCATTCAGATTTTATTTATTAATGGTAATGAAATGTTTTTAACCATTTTAAAAATAATTTTATTTTTTAAGACATTTATAGAGTTTTTTCCTGATATACTCCCTTTAAAACAATAAATCAATTCATAACAGAGAAAAAGAGAGAGTCATATCATAAAGTAATTTTTCATGGCAATGTTTGGGGCATACCAAATGTTCTTTTAAATTCTCATGGAAATATAAGATTAATTTGACACACTCTATAAAGCTCTCTCTCACTGCAAGACAGAACAGCTGAAACTCTTAAAATACCAGTTCCCAATGACAAAAGGATCATAGTGGCATTCAAAAGCTAACCTGTGGTATGTTTTTTATCTATCGCAGTTGGCCCAATAAAAAGATTTATTCAATATCTAATGGATTTTAACTTCTTACTTAGTTTCGTGTAGATACAATGATATATGCTGGTGTTTGAGCACACCCATGATGAAAAAAATATATCTTTACTAATGTCAAGTCTATGATTCTATTTTCTGTTGGTTTTTTTTTGGCAGTTTTAAGACATGTCTGACAAAGTATGACAAACATCCAGTGTAAAATGCAAATACTAGAGTGCATATACAGTCGAACTATGCCATTAATGGTGGTCTAAAGCAACTTTTTACTCGGACATAAATAATCAGAGTGACCAGATAAGGACTTGTCAGCAATAATGTCATATAACCTACTGTGCAAGTTTGACAAAGATCAGAGGTCATACATCCTAAAAGTTAACAGATGGACAACAGGCAGAACCAATAAAAAAGCTCACCTTACTCTAGAAAAAAAAATTGTGATATGAAATAACAAAGTGTGTTAACATACCAGATGACAGAACTGAGTGTGAAATTCGACTGTGACCCTGATTTAAACCCTGCAATGTCTGCAAAGTAGGCTGGGATGTTGATAGTGACACAGTCTCACCTACAAATAAAAATAATTACCGGTATATACAGATAGTGTCATATTAATGAGATTTTTTTCTATGGATACAGATCGAGCCAGAAGTTTCCCTTACTACAAATATTAACAATATTTTACAACTCAAGAGCATGGCCATTTTATAACCACACGGTGACAGTTGATGTAACTTTGTGAGACTTTGATCTGGCAATCATAAATAGAAAATTTCATTAATTACGGGTCAGGGATTCAAGGATTGACATAGGATATCGCTATTTATATATTCAAAGTTACAGTTATTTGTGTAGCAATAAGAAAATTTCATGCCAGTAGGCCAGACCCGATTAGCTCAGTCGGTAGAGCGTTTGACTATCAATCCAGACGTTGCGCGCTGGAATCCCCGCCCGGTCACAGTATTCATGATGACTGATATACGACATTGCATCTTATTATCTTTCGTCTCTCACTGCTGATTCAAGTTATCATTTACTTGTGGAGAAGAGTGTACTCCTGTGCTGGTTAACCTTGCATGATTCCAGAAAACAATGGTTAAGTTAACTGATCGTCTGTTAGCCCTCAATGGCATACAAATTATGCTTAATCTGCAATCAATAAATCAATCAATTCATGCCTGGAGGCTTCAGGCTAGATAAGGTGTTTATTTGCCATACCAGTCCAGATGTGATGCTGACAACTGGACAATGGATAACAAGTGGTCAGTTGGCCTGAAATCTGTTTGATTCCAGGGACTGTGCCAAAGCTCATGGTTCAAGCAAACTTGTTTGGGAACCATAACAACAATATAAAACATTATTAACTGCAAAATGTAAAAAGATAAAATAAAACAGTTACCTTGAGAAAATGGGGTTCTGGATATTGGATTTGGAAAATGCGGTTCTCCACCAAAAACATTTGGGTTTTGAGGACTGAAAAGGATACATCATGAAATTATAGGCAACAGATTGAGTCTTACATGTAGCTTTTCTCACATACAGGGTATCAGTTATTTTACATATGAGATATTTCTACCTATTAAACTGTAGGGTCGACATGAAATTCTCTCACTGCAACATAAATAAATTAATTGATAGATGAAATCAATTAAATATTTATTCAATGTGTTTGGTTTGTAAGAAACAAAAAGAGTTTTTCATGGCTTTTTTTGGTTCCGATAGAATATTCTGTCCTTGTGACAACTGTTTTCATGGTAACCTGACAGAGTCTCCCTTCCATTGAAAGTTATCTCTGTGAATAGAATAAGAATCTTATACAAGTTTGAGGTTCAGAAAGAAAAGCCCTTCCCGAGGAATAACTATTTTGACAGGAATGTGGCTCTGCCAAGTTCCCGCAAAAACAGATATTCCAAGGGACAGAATTTTCTATCCAAACTAAAAAAGTCATGAATGATTCTTTTCTTGCATACCAAACACACTGAACAATTATTTTAATTTAATTTATCATTAAAGATTTTACAAGTTATTTAATTATATGATTCAAATCATATATTTTATATGTTACATCATCTAGATGGTTCCAACTTCACAGCGCAAAAATTTAATCTCAGCCCCTGGGTGAGATTGAAATATCTAACCATGTTAAAAATGCAGATATCTTTACCCTGTGTGCAAGAATACATGAAATATTCTCATACTTTATAAGCTTTAAATACTGATTTCAGACAGTTGATCGACCAGTTGAATTCTCTATTGAAGCTGATGCTTGTCTTTAAATATGTGGAATTTAATCAAAGATAAATTTATTATTCTCCATTTAAATTAAAATATTCACAAAACCCTCACACTGCAGGGTTCTCCCCAGGATTTAAAGAAGGCATGTTGTTTTTTTAAACGGTTGGAGGAAGTTTTCAGTAAGAGAACATGTATATCTTTTATGATTACAGCAGCTGGTTAGTGTCATTGAATCTAAATGTATTCTATTGAAAATCAATATTGAACAACATTTTAAAAAGTTCATAATATTGTATTTACAAATGAAAATACACTTGAAGTGTTGTTTCTAATTAACTGATTAGTAAATTGTCACAAAAGCACTGTGAAGTGAATGTAATCATATTGTTACCCCATCATTTACATAGGTACGCGTCTCTGTGCAATACATGTATGTTGTCATCAAACTAACATGTATATTCTCTGTATAGTATACTTGGTACATGGCTGGCAAAATTAATCAAGCTACATGTATATGTTATTTTAAGGCATAATAGCATAACTACAATATACGTGTAGATATAATAATTTATGACTCCTTAAGAAAAACAAAATTTAGTAAAGTCTTGCATGACAACTGCAAGATATCATTCAGGGGCGAGTTTCACAAAAATCATAATATTTCTAATTGTAATCCAAATGAATACAAAGTTGACTCAAATCATGCAGAAAGTGATAGTGTTATTTTTCTAGAAAAAAAAAACAAAACTATTTAAAACATCAATCAAAATTTGAACATACAAGAATACATTTTCATATTGATATTATGGCAATTTTTACCGAAGTAATTTTGTGAAACGCAGCAGAGGTACATGTATACAACATTAAGTTCATTAGATATTTAGTAAGTACATAAATTCACCCCATTAGAGCAAAAAGGTACCAAGTATATACGAAATAAGAAGGCACTTGGTACCTTTTTGCACCAACTGGGCGATCATCCCATTAGAGCAAAAAGTTCCATGTATATATGAAATAAGGCACTTGGTACCTTCTTGCACCAATGGGGCTAAAAATTATAACATACCCAAGTGTAGTATTAGATACAGGTACAGATGTTAATGACGATGTTGGCGTGGCTGATACTGCTGATGAGGTTGATGGTATAACGGATGGTTGGACAGATTCTGACTTCTTTCTTGTACGTTTACTAGTGGGTGGGGAAACTTCACTGTTGTCCTCACTCACTGACGTACGAGACAGACGAGTTTTATTGGATGCCAATCCTGGCTTTGCTCTTCTTCCTTTCTTGTCTTTATCCAGGGACCTGTAACAAATTTGCAATCATGACTCTACAAAAACTCAACAATATAATGAACATACTGTCTGAATGAGCTATGAAGGGCTGCATCCAGCATCGTTAAACAGCAAACACGTTTAATGCATGGTTCCCATAAATTATCACAAACTGCATGCTTATTTGAGGCTGAGCCAGTGTCCAGGAAAATATGTTATCTTATGTTAGCAAATGTTTAACAAAACTGAATGCAGCCCAGGAATCATATCCGGTTTTACTTATGATAAAACTCTTGTTATCATTATCCCATATAAAGACTCATGACAATGATTTACAGAACGCTTCTGTTCATCAACAAATTCATCTCCTCAACAAGAAACCTGTGTAGTTCTTGGATTCTTCACAAGTGATTGCAATAAAAAGATCATAAATACTCATGTATGTGATTGTCATAAAGGCAATGAAATCAGCCTGTGAATTTGTATCCGGGTTTTATATACATTCTGTATGTATATTTGTTAACCTTTCTTTGACTTTCAATTATTGTGTATATTAATTTCTTTTCTCTGCAAGTGGAAAATCATGACACTATTGGTGAGCTCATTACTGAATAGAAGAAAGATCTAAATCTAATTCAAATTGTGGGGTTCTCCATGGCCAAGTGGTCTAAGGTGCTGTCATGTAACCTCTTAGATTTCTCAACACTTAGATCGTGGATTCGAATCTATCTTGGCCCAAAAACTTTATGTGAAAAAGTTTGTCAGCTTATTGCGGAAGAACCTTGGTTCTAATCAGATTCATTCCAAGGACTTCCTCCATCACTAAAACCTGATATGCCATACATATAACCTGTTATATGTTTAAAATGGTCTTTAGTTTAAAAAAAAACATAAATAAAAACAAATAAATCAAAATCGAAGCTTTTCTTCGAAACTAAAAATCTGCTTCTAAAGCTGTAATTCTAAATACAAATCTAGAATAAATGTGAAGACAACAGCCCCTAGACAGTAACACTCACCCTGCCCTGGGTCTCCGGGACCTCACTCCTATACTTTCGGATTCTGTTGAAGTTGTAGATGCATTACTGTGCACCATGCTGGATATGATGCCATCTAATGACGTCGGGAATGCAATCTTAAAATTAACCAGCAAAGATTAATCTTATTATCTGAATAGTCTTGTAAAAAATAATGAATGTTCGGTTTGATCTTGAGGGCAGCAGTTTGTAACTTATATTGCAGAAACTGTATTTCAAAATCAGATAACCTTTCCCACAGGTATTATAGCAACCTATTTAAATATACTACATATAAAATGAATAAGCATATGTATGGTTGTTGCATGTGGCCTCAATACCAAAAGTTTAAAATTAAATAGTACTAGATTCGTTCTCGACCTGGTATCAGTGAAATGAGACTGGGTGGGTGGTATGACTGAAAAACTGTTGAAAATGGCGCTACATGTAAATGCTATACAAAATTACACTTAATATGTAAGAATCATTGCTGAGATTTTTTGTGAAATGTAGAACATTACTTCAGGAGATATCATGTTAAATCAGATATGATTCACTTGTCCGTCTGTACAATATGAGTGTTTTAACATAACACATGTGCAACCCATCTACAATGGATAGTAGTTATTTTATCTAAAATAAGAGAAAGAGAACCATAACCATGATGCATTCTGACTTATTCTTTTGATAAAACAAGCAGAGGATTATTGTTAAATATTTTCATTAGCTAACCTTAAATCTAGCAGCCGGCTACTTAAAAGAAATTTATTCACAAAACTTTAATCAGTAAAGCTTTAAATTCAATTTTATAAATTTGACTTCAACAGTTGCTAAACAAGCTACTTAACAACAGATATGTTTACCCTTACATGAGTGGTGACAGGTAATGTTGGGGTGAGTTGACCCTCTGGTAGAGGAGAGAATAACTTGCCAGTCTCCGCAGTAGAGAACTTCGAGTCCAGGACAAGACCAACGGATGAAGATGAGGTAGATGTTATGTCTGCAACTGACTCTGTTCAAATGAAATAGTTTTTTATAAGTATAAAAGAAGTCTTCTAAACAAAACTAATTGATGTAGTAATTGTATGCCATAGATGTAGTAATTGTATACCATAGATGTAGTAATTGTATACCATAGATGTAGTAATTGTATACCATAGATGTAGTAACTGTATACCGTAGATGTAGTAATTGAACACTGTTTCCAAAACATTGGTTATATGCAGCATTCAGTTTTACAGGTGGGGTAAGAATCTTAGTATAATTACTGTCTTTTTTTCAAGTTATCAACAAACTTTCTCATATAAATGTGACAATGAGGCAGACACTCAGACTTCATTTTTTTTTATTATCACTAGACCATTTCAAAATATACTTAAAGGCAAATCGATGTAGTTACCAGTATATAAAGTAGTGCGTTCATGAATTTTTATGTGTGATCAAATATTCGCAAAAAAAATCTATGACATTTTGCATGCAAAAAAAAATATGAATATCTGTTTATAGAATACTCTATAATATACATGTATATAGTAACGATGCGAAGAAACAAGAATTTTATCAATATCTTTCATTTACTGAAGCTTTCAAAAAGAAAGAAAGACTGAGTATTTGAGAAGATTATGTTTCAATCTTTAGAAGTGCTAACAATGACAGCCTTAGATCAGGGAAAAACATATACTTCCCAATTTCGCATAAACGGAAGGGTGCTTAACAAAGTGGTATATGTACGAGACTTACCTTATCAACAATGACTTTTTAATAAGAGAACTAATGTATACACAGAAAGTTTTTCTAAATATTTATACCTAAATATTTGCTTTCAGTTATTTCTGACTTCACAGCTAGCTGAGCTTGTGTTTGTAAAAGTCTTATGTCAGATCTGTTTGGCGTAGATTCTCGACTTTTCAAAGAATCAGATGATATTGACGACAAATTGGACAAACGTCTGGCTGCCAGTGACTCACGATTTTTGTGCTCTGCAGAAATATTCACTTTGGGATCCTGAAAGTAAAATTTGTTGAATTTACAATTGATTGTTGACTGTGAGAAAATAAAAGCAGCTGTTGTGAAGGATTGATATCTATATTGTTTCGTTCATTTAAGGTTGTTCTCGTTGTTATTGAAGTATTGTAATAGTTTCTGTATTTTTTTTTTATATTTTAATGTTAATTCCCATTGTTATTAGTACATTAAGTTTGCAGGGTTGTTTCCCTTGTGAACTCTTCTTGAAAATGCAGAGAAAGAAGACATTATAAGTAACTGCTGCAATGCTACTATTACGTGTACTTACATTATACGATTTTTCCGGAGTTGTGTCGGGGGTGGCATTGTCTGCAGGGATTGGTTTGAAGGCAGGAATGGTCTTAATGTTAGAATCTTTTCTCTGCAAAATACACAAGTATACAAAAAATCAAAGTGTGTAAACAACAGGCCCAAACAGACCCAAGTCGCTCATCTGATTTCACATGTCACTTCTCAATGTTTTCCATGGACTTAGCCCATGTTCTCAGTTCTACAGTAGAAGCATATTTTTTAATTGAATCTATGCTAGCACCTTATTTATATTAAATTCCCTTAAAAGGACCAGTCTAAAGTGTAATGATTAAACAAAGCTCCAGAAATAAATATAATTGAAACAATACCTAAAACAAATAAGAAAAACAAAATTTCCAAATGTATTCCTATGTAAAAATCAATCCCATTAGTGGGGAAATTTTTAACTTGCTGTATGGTGTCTAGCATAACTTTTCTTCTGTCATATTGTGACGATGGCTACTTTAAACAGTATTTTGAGCGCTGCCACACGAAATATCATGCTGCAGACACATGGTATACTACTCCACCCAGTCATTGTACACTGACACAGGCCAATCAGACCATGAACTATCCTCTAAATGCTGAGCGCCAAGCGAGGGAGCTTCTAGTTCCATTTTAAAGTCTTAGAAGTGATTGATATAAAATCAACTTTTTTTCTTGATAATGAACATTTAACTAAAATAATGCTGATAGTGTTTGATTTGTACTTTTTATTTTTGTGCAATTAAAAATAAGTAATATTATATATAAAAGGGCATGTCTACTGGTAACAACTTATTTTACCAAAACTAAAATGTACTAAATATGATGATGAATCGTGGAATAATGAATCAATTAAATGTACCAGTAAAATACCATAATATAGATTGCTGAGTAGAAATTTTAAATCTTAATCTAAACTCTTTTGCAAATAGTGCTTAAAATCAAATCTTAAATTAAAATGGACCTAAACACATATAACTGAATCTATTGTAATAAAACTGGCTCTGTCACTCACCATTTTTTTAAAATGGTAACTACAGTAACCGCAGTATTTTACATTATCGCCATAGTTACCAGCCTCTTCACACAATAAACCATGGGCCTGAGCACTGAAAATATGAACATATCTCATCAACATCAATGTGAAAATGTACAGAATGTTTACAGTAGATATAGCTAATTATTATATATTGAATACTTTAATATGTGAAAGACACAAGATAAGTGTTTATGCACATATTTTCTTACCCATGTCATTTTTTTTAAAACATAAAGCAAACAAGCCAAGCACAGTAATCATAGTCGGTACAACATCTGGCTATCAATCCAGGGCTGTGAGTTCAGATCATAACCTGACGACAGTCTCTTTGATGACTGATATACAACAGTGCATCTCATTTCATTCATCTCACACTGCTAATTCAAGTGGGTAGGTAATCAGTTATATACTGAGATGGATGTGCATGAGTAATGGTTAACCTTTCAGGATCCCTGGAAGGAGTGGTTAGGTTAACTGATCATCTGTTAGTCCTTGATGGCATCAAAATGACGCTTATTATTCAAACAAATGTACTTATTATCTACAACATAAGTATGGCCCAATGGGAAGACACGTGAATTGTCTGTATCCTGTTTTACCATAAATGCTTAGCATTGGATGATCAAATAATCACTGCAACCACTTTAGGCAATTATCCAACAATTCACATGTTCAGTACTAAGTAACCTACTTTGCAAATGGCATGTTTACTCTTTATATTCTGTATTAATGTACAATCATGTAAATGCACTAATTTGATATTTAATACTTAAATAAGAAATGTCACTAGTAAGTGTCACATGCCCCC
This sequence comes from Panopea generosa, assembly GCA_029582155.1. Lineage (NCBI taxonomy): Eukaryota > Metazoa > Mollusca > Bivalvia > Adapedonta > Hiatellidae > Panopea > Panopea generosa. The sequence continues at coordinate 20,848,727 of CM055909.1, forward strand.
CAGATGGTTTGTGAAAATAAAGATATATTTTATAATAGGAAGCAATGTATCTGTGGACTGATGTTTCAGACTAGACACACAATTTCATGGTTTTTTTTTACATTAAAGTGTGACCTTGACCATGACATCTAATGTAAAGGTCTGGGTATTTCTACAGGTAATTGCAGGTGACACATCATCATGACATGTTGATCACTTGTCTCAAGCTATTTTAAAATCCCTCCATGAATAACAAAGTTACAGACCAGAAATGAAATATCAAACAAACTGAAAGTGTGACCTTGACCTCTGAAGTAAGGTTCTGGGTGTAAACGTGACACTTTGTCATGTCATGTTGATCAAATGATAAATTGAGCCAAGTGTTAATGAAATCCATTCATGTATGCTAAAAGTACAAATTGGACTTGAAATCTCAAACAGACTCAAAGTGTTGTTAAACAAACTCAATGTATGACCTTGGCCTTTGAGGTACGGGTCTGGGTCTTACGTGTGACATATCATCATGTCATCTTGATCAATTGAGCCAAGTTAAAGACAAAGGTACAGACCGGACACAATATATTAAACAAATTGAAAGTGTGACCTTGACTTTAAAGGCAAGGTTCTGTGTCTTACATGCAACACTTCATCATGTCATGTTGATTTTTGAAATTTATCCATAGGTGACAAAGCTACAGGACAGACATGAAATCTCAAACAGACTGAAAGTGTTGTCAAACAAAGTTCAATTGTGACCTTGACGTTTGAAGTGCGATTCTGGGTGATCATTTGTAGTAGGTAATTATGCATCTATGCATTACAAAGTTACAGACTGGACACAAAATCTCAGAGATATTCAAAGTGTCGTCATTCAATCTCAGTGTGACCTTGACGTAGCAAGTATTAACAAAATCCATTTATGCATGACAAAGTTACAGGCAAGACACCGAATACCGGACATACAGATGGATGCTGCAATAACTATATGCCACCCAAAAATTTTGGAGGGCATAAAAATGTGAAACACCAACATAACCCTAAAAAGTTGAACAAAACATAGCTTAGTTTAACCATATTTTATTTCTCAGAATATATATATATACAATGTGTCAACAAAAAATAGGTGAACAATAACAGAAAGAGATAAGAACGAAAGCATAATGCTTAAGGAATTCTTCTCATAGATTGAGAATTTAATAAAAAGTTTACTAAACAATATGTGTAAATACCATGTGACGTGGAAGTTCTGTTTACAGCCATTTCTATTACACTGCATGCAGCCTCCAGCAGATGCCTTCGACATCTCCTTACCATTCTCCTCACAGATATAACACAGCTAAAACATAACAAATATTCTACTATATAACATTAGTTATTGTTAGTATGACTCATAGTATTATGACAATATCATTACACATGATTTATAGACCCTGCGCATGAACTACATTAATCACAGAAATGCTGAAAGTCCACAGAACTCTTTTCTGTCCTTTATGGACCATTAAATTATTATTCAAAAAAGTCTTAATACTAGTCATGGTAATATGAGCCTAACAATGCAGACAGTCAGTTACAGCCAGATTTGGTTCTAAATTGTTTCAGCAGGCCACAAGTTAATTTTGATGTTGTGACAGCATGTAGGTATTAAATGTACATGTACAAGCATTTCCATAATTATATAAGTGGGGCAGTAGTGTTGCGGACAGAGTGCCGTTGGCTGCTAACACTAGAGGTTGCGAATTGGATTCCCAGGTCAACCCTAATACCTCTACAAAAACAGAACTCAGTATTAGTTCTACCCAGGAATCGGACTCAACTGTGATTCATATAAGCTGAGCTTTTGTTGTAATTGAGTCAAAATAAATTAGTAGAAGCAAGGAATTTCTATAACCTTATGATGCCTTACTTTCTTTTTAATTTTTTATGGAAAACCAAGTACTAGATCATGTTCAGTACCAGCAAATAGTTTATGTATAAGTTATTTGTAACTTATCACACAATTTAATCTGGAATTATTGTGCTGTGCAAAGGAAGTTCAATTAATATATTTATTAGTTGGCTACTTTCAGTTTTTATGAATGTCCATTTACAAAGGTAAAGGTCATTCCAATTTACTTATTCGTCAATCTTTGAAAACTCTATTTCTTCTTAATGTACATCAATTAATTATGTCTTAAGTTCTATTATATTTATTCAGCAATAAATTAAGAGAGAGTAGTTTCAAATACATTAAATTTCAAGCCACTGTCAAATGATTTCAAATGTGTCCAGCATCTTTTTGTATACAAAAATAAAATACAAAACAGACTAAAACCAAGGAAAGTTTCATATGTGTATAACATGTATAAAGAAATAATGGATAAATGTGTTATACGCACCCGGTTAAACCTATCTGGTGGAACATTCTTCAGCATTATGGGTTCCATAGTCTGTACGTTGGCAAACCAAGCCTCAGGAATAAATAAAGCACATACAACGTGGCACCAACCTGTAGATGTAACACTAAACACTGTATCTTTCAGCAAATCGAGTTATACAATTATAGTACCAAGTAAACAAAACTTGATTTAGCTTTTATAGTATTATAAGGTCTTAAAACACAGAAATGTAAAACAAATTTTAAATGTTGTATTAACATCACTAACACCTCAAAGGATTGATCAAAATTTTTAATTGGCAAATTTGAATCGATTTTCAATTGCCAACACTAGAAGAGGATTGCAGGGTGAAGGTCATTGAAAGAAGAAACCACTTTACTTACCTCCATTATCAGTTCTTTTCAAAGCACCATCTTTCAAGGGACATAATTCACATTTCTATAACAGAGGATACAAAATAATCTTAATTTAAATTACAACAAAATTTGTCTGAAGAAGTAACATGTGCAATTAATATTTATTAGACACGAAATTTGTAACATTTCTGCCATTATTGATACTTTGATTTTTTTCTATTAAGAAACCCTCGAAAATTCCACATTATGTTTACTTTTTTATTAAGGAACTGTATAATCTAAATTGTAATTGTATAATGCATATATACATGTATGAAGTATAAAACTGCTTAAAAAACTGTATTAAAATGTGTTTTATTGTAGCATAAATTAACATCACTGTCGACAGTTTTATGGAATTTATTCAAAACTGTAAACAACACATACAGAGATTAAGCCTGATATCAGTACAACTCAAAAACAGTTTATCAATTTATCACAAAAGTTTTTGAAACAGGAATAATTTTAATTCACAATCTGAAATTTTTTACTAGTATTTAATGTATAAGATTCCTAAACAATGAGAACAATGTAACACACAAGTTTTCCCATCAAAACATACTTCAATCTAACACACATTCTTCCAAAATAGGTTGCAAAAGAATTGAATTTTACACACAAGTTTCCAAAACAGGTCTACAATTTAACACTTTACTTCATATACAGTCAAACCTGTCTTAAGAGACCACTAAAGGGAAATCTGAAAAGTGGTCTCTTAAGGCAGGTGGTCTCTTATTGGGGTAAAAAAATAATTTGTTGGTCTTTTTTTTGTCTTATATAATGCATGTAAGTTTCCATCATTTAAGGGCTTTCACCCGCTGTTCTAATGTTAGACATTTTGTCTTTGCTGAAAATATGGCAATGGTGATAGAATATCGCAGTATGAAACCCAGTCAAATAAACCTTGATATTCATTGTCTTACGTTTAATCATTTTTGTCGTAAAAACTTTCAAACCGTCCATGAAAACAATGACAAACTGTTTTGTCTTTAGTTTCCAATTTAATCTAATCAAAAAGCCGATCAAATAATCAAACATAATAATAATTTTTAATCATAATAAAAAAATATAAAAACAAACGGCACACAATCCAATCTCATTTTTCCAATTTAACCTGATCAAAAAGTCCGATCAAACCTATTTAATCTTTTTTGTCGTAAAAAACAAACAAACAACAAACAAACCTCAAACTGTCCAATCTTTAATTCCAATTTTATTTAAGTAATAGACGATCCTTTAATTGTAATAAAACAAATAGCAAACATGTCAATTTATTCCACCCAAACAATGATCAAACGTTGATATATAATTGGGGTTAAAGTGTTTTAACTCTATAACTTGTTATCGAACAATTATCGGCTTTTACCACGAGACACTGCAGTATTTGGCCTCGGGTTATTTTTAGCACATTAGCTCGGAGATCAACAATTTAACACTTACACATTTGTCACGTACACAAAACATGATGCTGAAATTTCACACCTCGTGTATTCGTGGTCGTATGTTAAAGGATATTTGTTGAAATTTGATGGATTTTAAGCGGTCGCTGGTCGCAGAGAGCAAGTGGTCGCTTATTGCATGTGTAATTATGAATGAAATTCGTTGGGGGGGGATTTAATGTGGTCGCTTACATCAGGGGGTCGCTTATAACAAGTGGTCGCTTCTGCAAGTTTGACTGTAGATGCCTTTGGACACCTCTAATATAGATGCCTTTATACACCTAATATAGAAGGCTTTTGAATTATTGGGTGAATTATTTTTATATTAACTGACAGAGTGGAAAACAGTGCAGGAAGTGTTCAGATTGCTCGTTACAAGCAATCTGAACTCTTCCCACCCTGTTTTCAAAGGCCTTCTTTGATTGGTGTGGGAAAATGCGTATCTATGGAAAAAAGGGTTAACACACAAGCTTCCCAAATAGACATGCAGTTTAACACACAAGTTTCCAAAACAGGCCTGCAATTTAACAAATAAGCCAAAAACAGGCCTGCAATTTAACACACAAGCTTCCCAAACAGGTCTGCAATTTAACACACAAGCTTCCCAAACAGGTCTGCAATTTAACAAATAAGCCAGAAACAGGTCTGCAATTTAACACACAAGCTTCCCAAACAGGCCTGCAATTTAACACACAAGCTTCCCAAACAGGCCTGCAATTTAACACACAAGCTTCCCAAACAGGTCTGCAATTTAACACACAAGCTTCCCAAATAGACATGCAAATTAACACACCAGCTTCCCAAACAGGTCTGCAATTTAACACACAAGCTTCCCAAACAGGTCTGCAATTTAACACACAAGCTTCCCAAACAGGCCTGCAATTTAACACACAACCTTCCAAAACATGCCTGCAATTGAACAAATAAGCCAAAAACAGGCGTGCAATTTAACACACAAGCTTCCCAAATAGACCTGCAATTTAACACACAAGTTTCCAAAACAGGCCTACAATTTAACACACAAGCCTCCCAAACAGGCCTACAATTTATCACATAAGCTTCCCAAATAGACCTGCAAATTAACATAACAGCTTCCCAAACAAGTCTGCAATTTAACACACAAGCTTCCCAAACAGGTCTGCAATTTAACACACAAGCTTCCCAAACAGGTCTGCAATTTAACACACAAGCTTCCCAAACAGGTCTGCAATTTAACACACAAGCTTCCCAAACAGGCCTGCAATTTAACACACAAGCTTCCCAAACAGGCCTGCAATTTAACACACAAGCTTCCCAAACAGGTCTGCAATTTAACACACAAGTTTCCCAAACAGGTCTGCAATTTAACACACAAGTTTCCAAAACATTCAAGCAATTTAACAAATAAGCCAAAAACAGGCCTGCAATTTAACATAAACTTCCCGTACAGGCCTGCAATTTAACACACAAGCTTCCCAAAACTGGCCTGCAATTTAACAAATACGCCAAAAACAGGCCTCCAATATAACTCACAAGCTTCCCAAATAGATATGCAGTTTAACACACAAGTTTCCAAAACAAGCCTGCAATTTAACAAATAAGCCAAAAACAGGCGTGCAATTTAACACACAAGCTTCCCAAATAGACCTGCAATTTAACACACAAGCTTCCCAAACAGACCTGCAATTTTACACACAAGCTTCCCAAACAAGTCTGCAATTTAACACACAAGCTTCCCAAACAGGTCTGCAATTTAACACAAAGCTTTCCGAACAGACCTGCAATTTAACACACAAGCTTCCCAAACAAGTCTGCAATTTAACACACAAGCTTCCCAAACAGGTCTGCAATTTAACACACAAGCTTTCCGAACAGACTTGCAATTTAACACACAAGCTTCCAAAACATTCCAGCAATTTAACAAATAAGCCAAAAACAGGCCTGCAATTTAACATAAGCTTCCCGTACAGGCCTGCAATTTAACACACAAGCTTCCCAAAACAGGCCTGCAATTTAACAAATACGCCAAGAACAGGCCTGCAATTTAACTCACAAGCTTCTCAAACAGGTCTGTAATTTAACACACAAGCTTCCCAAATATGACTTATTTATCACACACGTTTACGAAACAATTCACGATAGAGTTAAAACTACCATCACAATTAATTATTTACTTTAGCTGGCTGGTATAATTTGTGTTAATACTTGCCACACGAGCAGCTCTTTCTTGAGACTCACACTTCTTACAGAACCAGGGTCCTGTTGGAACTTGCACAATACCATAACATGCTGAAAATCAAAGATGAAATATTATAATAGTTCTATATTTAGCTCCCCAACTGAGTAATAATTTTTGTAATAATTGTTGTGACATAGCAAGTAATGCAATATATTATCTAATTGAGGTACAGTATTAAAGGTAAACTTTTGTCAAATGTCCTATTGTTTATGAACAGTTATAATTACTTTATTACATAAAACTTTATTCAGGGCTGTACAAATCTCATAAAATGGCAGGGCTGAGTTGTTCAAAAATATGTTAGCTTAACATGGAATTAGGTGAATATTGTTTGTTCCATATATATCTTAAAAAATCAAAGTTTCCAAATTAAATTCAGTGGGTTGTAGAAGTAGAATGATAATATATTGTTAAAATTGCCAGTAAAATGCTACCATGAGTGTATTAAATCTTGAAATACTATGATACTATTGTATTCATGAGAGGTGTGATATACTTTACCATATAATTACTATACAATTGCTTTTTTACCGAAACGTCCAATCTATTTACTATATAAATCAAATTTACGGAACTGGCTATTTATCGAAACGTCCGGCACCCACCTATATTATCATCACAGAACAGTTCAATTCTGCAATCAGCAGATTTGAACACATATCACAATAAAGTCATAGTATGTTTTTATTTTTAAACCTAACAACCTAAATCATCAGTTTCTTTAAATTTTCTTTTAAAATATTATTAAATACTAACAGTCTTTGTCGATACCACAATGCATGCCTAGGTCCCCAATAGTCGTTGGCATTAATGTAAATAGATTAGTTCTGTAAAGGTTAATCATACAGGTTTTACCTACACATTATATAGTTTCGATCATAACAATTTGATTTGATCATATCACATTACAATAAATGTATTCCACGCTATTGGTCCAATAAACTGATTAACAAGAAATACATATTTACGTATTTAGATGTAATTAATAATATTTGGTAAAACGTGAAATTTGAGCAAACCTTGATGGACGGCGACATTACAGCCGTGTCCGTCACAATATACGAGTGGATTCTCTGCCCAACCTCTTTCATCAGAACAAACGCAGCACCCACCTACCATCTCCTTCATTTTGAATGACATAAACACAATAAGTATAGAAATATCTTAGATATTTCTTGGATTTAGCCGCAATTATATTTTGTTTCCTCCATTTTGGGAAAAAATAAAGGTCATTGCACATGCGCAATAAACGGTGTATATCGTACATCTTAAAATATCGTAAGAAATACTTATTCACGATAAAGTCAGGTGCGTAGCAAACACGGAATCCGGGCTTCAATGTCAATTTTGCAAGTACATGTATCCTTTATCAAAAAAAAAAAAAGAAAGAAAAAAAAGAATCAATGGAAAGAAAGAACGCTGTTTATCGGTTTCCTCTGTACAAAAACACATGCAATAGGCAAATAAATGCTTTTCACAACTGTTCTAACCTTGAGAACATTTCCACAGTATTTCGTTTTTGATTATTCCTTGTTATTTTATCAGATGTTTTGGTGGGGTTTAACACTATTTTAACCACTGTGTATGCCATGTACGACAATCGTTGTATTCTGGATAAAAGCCCAGATGCAGATTCATGTCTACTGAACCACTGCGGTGATGTATTGAACGTAAGACCACCCGATACTGGATGCGATGCTTTACCACTGGATGGCGTGCTCCATAAACTAATTTAAAATTTCAGCCGATTGAGACACAAACTGTTACGGGTTCGGCAGACCAGTTGCAAATTACACTGCAGAATCAGTACTAAGAATGTGTTGATGAATTTTCCCTTGCTTTGAAATGAAACACTTGTTGCGGGTGGTTGATAAAATCCACAACTCATAGATTCTGTGTTTAACCCTTTACTCAATAGATACGCGTTTTCCCGCACCAATCACAGATGTCCTTTCAAAACAGTGCAGGTAGAGTTCAGATTGCGCGTAACGAGCAATCTGAACATTTCCTGCACTGTTTTCCACTCTGTCAGTAAATATAAACATAATTCTCCCAATAATTCAAAAGCCTTCTATATTAGGTGTCCAAAGGCGTCTATATTAGAGGTGACCAAAGGTGTCTATATGATAACCTGGCGGAGGGACTAAAAACATTAGTACCACACACACACACACACACACACACACACACACGTCTATATGAAGTAAAGGGTTAATGCTCTACCTCTAGACCACGCGCTCAACATATTACGTACTTCTGTTAGGACAATTAATGCAAACATGATTAAACCAAGGATATATATAGGGAAGGTCTATATAAGTCCTCGATTAAACTAACGATACCACTAACTCCTTGACAATAGACGTACACATCTACAATTATGGTTTACTAACAGGCTATATACGCATTCTCTTTTAAGGTCTTGCTTATTTGATCACATATAGCCTGCATGTATCTTGAAATGGGATCGGGCTACAGGTTCTGCTGGCATTAAATCGGGCCCTTCGCCTACATTTTAAACATAAACTCAATTGTTATACAACGGTTTTACTAGAAACGGAAGTCAAAATAGAAAAAAAATAACGTACAGGCCTCTCCGTCTACTGTATAATATACAAATAAGTGGGCATTTTGTAGTTTCTTTTTTTAAAATTTTCTTGCTTACTGAACAGTTGCTTCCATCGTAGATACTGTCTGCCCATATAGTACACATGTGTGCCTTATGAAATATGCTTTTTTGGTTCCTAGCTGTAAAATCCATTTTTATATGAAAACAATATAGACATATATTGGTGGGACGTACATGTATAATTCAGCAGAGTTATTTTGCTATTGTTATAGTTATTATTTGTTTGTGTCATCACATTTCGCTAACACACCTTCTAAACCAATCAGCAGATTTTGGAATCTAAAGAAAGGATTTTATTGTAGTTTTAGGTGGTAACTTTCTTTCTTAGATAAGAAATGATACGCTTACATTTATTTTTGTGAAAATGTTCTAATTTGTTCTCATTTTTAGCCATTAATAAATAATAAAAAAAAAATTGATATGAAATTTCCGCCAGCATGGGTTATTTAATTCATCGTTTTACATAAAAAATATATTTCTATGATATCTACATATGGTAAATTTTTCTTTATTATACATAGTACACTATCTTTCTTTGTTAAAAATAAATAAAATGTGCACGACAAATCATTCGATAAGAACGACCACTCTTGCAACCAAACAAATATAGTATTAATTGAGTTGTTTCCCTTTAACAATCGTTCTCTCGCTAATCAACCAATATTTTAACATTTTTCGTTTTCAACCCGTTATAGATTTAATTCTGAAGAAAAGAATTAATAATTGATAGTTAGAACAAGGGCAACATTTTAATCAACTTTAATTTTGTACCAGAATTCTTAAATTCTGACATATACTAAAGACGGTGCCCCGGGGGAGGCATATAATCTGAAAACGGGTACGTGTGTACCCTGTGAACTTCAAAACATAGGCACAAACACTACATTGCAACTTAAAATTTGGTGGTCAAAACTCTACACTCAAACCAATTATAGGGGACCAAACTCTTAAAATTAGCATAAGTTCATGAATTTCATTAGAATGAAATAAATGTGGCCTACGAACATTTTTAGTATTTGAAGAAAAAATGTATTGTAGTAAAAAACATTGACACACTTACTCATTTTAACACATTTTAAAATGATTGAATAATTGGTCAAAAGTCTACATTATGTGTTCAGAAAGGAGGGTCAAAGTTCTACATCGCATTATGCAAAAGAAATAGGGGTCAAAACTCTACATCATATGTCTAAAAAGATGGTTCAAAACGGCAGCATATATTCTGTACTAACACCAAAATATATAGGTTAAGATACCTTCAAGGAATTAGAGATTCCTCTATAGTTCCAGGAAATAAGAGAGAAACATATATAGTAACTTGGTGCCACAAATGACATATATTGATGTATTATGTATACAAGTCCTTCGTGCCATCCACAGTTTCTGTCGTGTTTACATAGACTTGATTTATATCTCTGTGATTTTAAAACTCGTTGCTTTTCTGCTTTCATTTTTTTATATCATAACTCTACACATTAAACTCCCACCTATACATACTTTTGTATATTTTATGTCATTTATTTATAGTGACATAATCACCGCAAATGAGTCATGCCAAAAACAGGTGCAGTTTTTTCAATTGATTAAGCATTTCAGTCACGTGAACTAACAAAATATTGGCTGCATTGTGTTATTTCTTTACAACATCAACATAACATATATTTAATTATATGGCCATAGCTATCGTTTTAATTTATTATATTACAACCATAACCCGTAACTCGTTCAATCCCAAAAGGCGAAATTTTACCTGTACACCGTTACGGATCAATTACCTTAGACGGATGACACAGGTGGAAAATAATTTGAAAATTGCGACAAACTGTGTTGTTGATTCTAAGTGGATATACTACCTTGTGAATGATGTAGAAGATGTGAAGGATTAAATACAACTTTGATTTTAAAAAGGCGAGTATTAAAATGTATTCTGTAATTCGAAAATATCACAAGTAAACACAAAACGGAATCTATGTCGAGTATATATTTTGACAACCTTTACATACAATGTATGATACTGGAACTATATAGAAAATGGCGATTTAGGTCACTGATAAGTTGTATTATATATGTTATATCGGTTAAGCATGAAGACAGTCAGCAGCACATGTGTGTTGGGTGTCTTTATATATCATATTCAAATTGATTACTTGGTCAATATAAAGGAGCCCATATAAAAGTCTTACCGTCAGCATAACCTTGTTATACGTTCACTTCACTTTCGACTTCGACATACATCTTTGTTTTAGGTAGTTGTATGTACGTTGTTAACTGTGCAACTGATAGTTGTTGTGATTTGTATAAACAATTTATTTTTTTATTTTTTATCTGTTTCTGAAGTTTCAGAACATTATTATCCAGTTATTATCATGTGTGTATGAGCGTTTCAGTTATTGGGGGTGCTTACCTGAGGAGAGAGTGTATGGGGAGGTTCGTATGGGGGTGTACTTCCAGGCCCCAAACTTGAAAGATGAACCTGAATATTGGGGTGCAGAGTCTGGCTCCCCCAGCTCCTACACCTTTGTAGTTTCCAAGCTATTGCTTTTGTTTCATTTATTGTAGAAGCTGGTCAGGTTGGGATTCAGGATTGAGATAAGGGTTTGGGGTGGGGGAAATGCTCAAAGTATATATTTTGTGGGAAACTTCTCAATATTGTGTTGCTAATGGGGTATTTCAGAAGGGGGGGGGGGGACTACACTTTTTGATTTGAAGATCATTATTTTGTGGGTTTTTTAAAAGCAGCAAATAAGGAGTTTACATGAATAAATGGTATAAGCAATACTACAATGACATTTAAATATATTCAGTTTTAGTATCAATTTATCATAGTTCAGAAAGCTTTGAACTATTGTTATCAGAGAATCTTATATTAGCTTGAATACAAGAATTACTGCCTGGGTTGAGCTACTACTAGTACTGAGTGTTTTTTTTTTAGAGGCATCAGGTCAAGCTGCCTGCCTGGGATCAAACCTATTGTCGTAAAGCGCCATTTAAAGTCTGACATATTCCCCTATCTCCACTGCCCTCAAAATAACATAAACAAAATAAAATAGCAACATTTTCTCCTTTGAACAGAAAAATCCTCCCAATTTGACCTTCATTAAACAATTGTTGTTTGCCGCTTCTCAGGCCTACCCCAAACAATCTTGTGGGTCGGGAAATTATTTTTAGGGGTTGGGTTTCTTGTTTTTGTGTTCATTTAATATATTCTCAGTCATTACATGTCTTTAAAAAGATTCTCTGATTGATTACAAAAAAAAAAAATTACCTACCTGCCTATACCTAAATGGCAATTTTTTAGGGTGGCCTTTTTATTATACAAATTGGCGCAGTGTACCACAGCAAAGAAAAACATACACAAAAAATGCCCACACAAAAATAAAAACATCAAGGTACAAATTTTAGCCTTGTTTTATCCTACAAGGTAATTGTAAGGCTAAGTTAATGTCAATACCTACCATACCTGAGTACAATTACAGCGACAGAGACAGATTAATTAATTATTAACTGCCTACACCAGCCTAGGGCCACTCATCACCACGGTTACTTCACAGCATATATGTGAATTTCTGCTGATTAACCAAAATATTCACAATATTTGTATGCAATATAATTATTTAGTTTGATGGAGTAGACCTGTATATAACCTGAGTCAGGGACACACTGTCATTGGTATACTTGTGTCCCCTCCCCCAGTTTTAAAGGCGGTATATCATGAAAAATTGCTTTAAAGATGCATCACCTATAATTTTCTGTTCAGTAAATGATGAAAAGTGTATTGAATCACAAAGAGGAATGTCTCATTTGAAAATAATGGTTTGTTTCATCTTTGTAGGTTATTTTATAAAAAAAGAAATTTGTTAATACTTAGGTCGGTATTTTCTGTTTTATAGCATAACCAGATAACAACAATTTGTCCATGTTGAGGAGAGGTATCCGCCACTATAAATGCATCGAAATCCATGAGAATTTACAAAATGTTTGTCATTCATAAACAAGTTGTTTCACCTTTCTTTAAAAAAATCTGCTTTAAATCTTTCACATATAAATTGCAAAGTTGTGAATATGTTAATTTTTATGGCAATGACATCATGTCATCTTTTCAAATTGCCGGTATGTGGCCATTGATAGTACAGAGGTATACTGTAGTGCATGAATCAGCTTTCCTTTGAATGTGAAGTTTTCGTTTTTTTCCCAGATTGTTATCAGGGTTGTACTTTGTTGTGAAATTGTCAGTTTATTTGTAACTGTCTTTATGTCTCCAGCCTAATCGTTATGTACGCCTTTATGTTCTTATTTGTACACGAAACTGTTGAAACATAATATTATACAGTAACTAAATTTCATTTTTTGGAGAATGAGGTTATATTAGTTAGTGGTTTGTCATTTTTAACGCAGGGTATTGACTGATTATAATTATTATTATGACAGTCAGTTTTATTAGTGGAGAAAACAACCCAGATGTTAACATTTTTCTTAGTCACTGAGACCCACTGTTTTTCCACACATAAATGGCATTATGACGTAACTTAAATTTCTCACAGTAAGTGTTTGTACAAACTTGCTTCACACGGTGACAGTGCCTTAGACTACACTGACACGGAGGATACCCTCCAAATTTTCAAAGTACAGTATTAAACAATAATATTAATAATAGTTTTGACTATAATTATGTGCAATGGGCATCTTCTGTTTAAATAAAATCCATTCAAAGTTTTAAGCCGAGTGAAAGGTAAGCTCGAGTGACTAGGCTACCTTTTAAGCAACCGTTGTATTTTTTTTCCCATGTCATAGATTTTGCTATAAACTTATTTTGATTGCCTTGAATGTAATTAAATCATTTCTGTCCTTTAAATAAATTACCTAAAGTGGCTTGTTCAGCTATAAAAATCAAGAGTTCTAATGCAGAATTAAATTAAAACTTGCTTACAAGACAATATCTATCTTATAAAGATCAGTCTTAATAAACGTTCACTTATTCGAAATTTTATCTAGAGTAAAAAAAATATTAACATATTATCTCAAGTACAGATTACTATAAGCTGAAATGTAGTATCTATCAATTACGTCTGTAGGGTGGTTGTGACTTTTGCCATCTCACATCAGAGGTCATGGGTTTGATCCCATACTCAACTAGATGTTCTTGGTGTTCTTTCAAAAATAACAATTCAGTACTGGTTTTACACAAAGGCTGAGGAAGATTCTTATTTAAGCACTTTCTTTACAATTGAGCTGTTTAAAAAAAAGTGGTATTTATAAACTACACGAACGGAGTCGGATGTAAAAATAATCCCTTGTATTTAGTTTTCCTGAATAAAATTCATAGACACTAAATATTACATTCAGTGATTTATAAGAAAAGAATTACTTGACTACAGTGAGGAAACAAGTAATGTTTTGTAAGACAATAAAACATTATCTTTGTTGTTGCAGGGGACTGATATATTTATTTACATGTAAAAAAATTGAAAAGGGCTTTCCTAACCTGGGCTGTGTGCCTAGGTTAGGACGAAGATTTCCCACTTTGGCCATTCTTAAAAAGCAATTTGTTTGCTGTGCTCCTACTGCCAATATGCAAACTTTTTTTTTTATTTAAAAGCTACCTACCTACCCGCATGAAAAATACTGGTGGGAGCACAGCAAACAAATATTTTTTTAAGATGGCCCAAGATGTGTTACCTGCCTCAGCTAATCTGAATGAGCCAGTCGCATGTGAACATAGGTTTTTGTCATCAGTATTGATCAACATTGTTTGGTCTAACATAAAGTAAAGATTCTCCAAGTTCATATGCAATACTTCCTCCCACTTGTTATAGTTTTATACAAATTTATACTTGCCAAAAGGTCATTACTATGGTTCGAGTCCTGCTTGCGCCAACAACTTTATGTGAGAAAGTTTGCCAGTTACTTGCGGAAGGACGTTGGTTCTACTCGGGATTCATTTTGAAGTCATCCATCACATGCCAAATATAACCTGATATGTGTTGAAAATGGTGTTAAATTACATTAAATAAAAAATTCAGTGTAAAACTATGATTGTAATGATTATGTACTTAGAAAATAATTTATTGTCTTTTGTAGTTTAGAAAACATGTGTTTTTTTAATAATTGATAAGCATGGAATTATTGAACAAGATTTTAAAATAACTAAAAAAAAGAAATTGTTGATTTGATTACCAGGGCAGCGAGTGAAATTCAAATTGCGCTTATAAAATATAATTCTTCATTAAAACATGAGGAATATGATCTTATGGTCAGTTTCCCCCAAAGAGATGGTTGAGTAAATTTGTTTTATATTATGTTTGTTTATAATCAAAACATATATTATCAAAGATAGTAATAAATAAGTGTCAATAAAAGCCACAATGATGATGCTAAATTGAGAATGTTTGGAGACTGCCCTAAGATTTGTCGTGTACAGGTGTTTTATTATACAAATTTAAATAAACCCTTTCTAGCATATCAAGACACTTTGACAGAATACTACCTAACCGTTCAAACATTTAAAGCCCATTCAGAAGTTTTGGGTGGCATATAGTAATGGCAGCGTCCTTCCTTCTGGTATTTCGTGTCCGACCTGTAGCTTTGTCATGCATAGATGGATTTTGTTAATACTTGCTACAAATGATCTTCATAACATGATGATGTGTTGTGAGTCAAGGTCACACTATGAGTTTGTTTGACAACACTTTTGAGTCTGTGTGAGATTTCATGTCCATCCTGTAACTTTGTCATGCATAGATGGATTTCATAAATGCCTGCTACAAATGATCAACATAACATGATGACATGTGGCACATTACACCCAGACTCCCACTTCAAAGGTCAAGGTCACAATTAAACTTTGTTTGACAACACTTTCAGTCTGTTTGAGATTTCGTGTCCTGTCTGTAACCTTGTCACCTATGGATAAATTTCAAAAACACTTGGCTCAGTTGATCAACATGACATAATTAAGTGTCACATGTAAGACACAGAAGCTTTCCTCAAGGTCACACTTTCAATTTGTTTGATATTTAGATATAGACTATATATCTAAATTCATAACCCTATAACACCAACCTTTTTTTTTTTTTAGCTTTATGGGTTAGGTTTAGGGTTAGGGTAAAAAAAAAATATGGAGAGGGAGGGGGGGGGGGTTTAATTTTTTAAATTTTTTTTTGCTTTTTGGTAATTTTTTATTTTCTTTATCGGTAAAGGGGGTAATCCAAACACTGTTACTGCCGCCTGTGAGATACATCGCTACTTATTATAACATATATTGTTATTTTTACAGACCATTTGGGGGGCATGTGACACTTACCAGTGACATTTATTGTTTATTCCAATTTTTGCAAATTTAGTTTTTATTTATTTCATAAATTTGAGGCATGTTTAGTTAAGAAAAATAAATACCAGATGATTATATTACCTTCCAAATTCTAAAATCTTATAGTTCAGGGTAGAATAAGAGAAAAGTTATTGATGTCAATACTATAATATTTGGTTGCAAAACCCGCTCTCATGAGAAACAAAGTGACACATGTAAGCTGGTAGGGAAGTTACTCATGTTACCATGACTACGACATTTATTTATGACTCAGCCTATTATATATATCGGTAGTGTTTATAAACAAGAGTGTTACATATTCATTGTACAGATGATTTTTATTTACCTGAGAACCATTGTAAACATAAACAGGTATGTGACTATTGATTTGGGGGTTTGCAGGTTTAAATGAATACTATGTTCGCCAGGCACAATTTACCTACTTTAGGCCATAATAAATTAATTGCTAGATTATCATCCCACCCGCCCCCTAATTTTCATGCCGCCCTGACTCTTTTTATTTTCATAACAAAAAATCCTGTTTTTAAGAAAAATTTGGATGATAATCTAGCAATAAATTTATATTACCTATATCAAAATGCTGGGACAGTATCTCATTTGCATTCAAATTTGAATTGGCTGAAGTCCTATATAAATTTAAATACAACCTAGCAGCATATGAAGTACAAGTATATGTGTACTTCTAAGCAAATACTATTTAACTTCCTAGAAAGTCATTCAACATTATTTCGCACTTAAAAAAAGATTTTTGAAATTATCACTTCTAAAGTTTTGAGATCTGCGTAGCCATGCAAACAATTAAAAGATATTTTGGAAAATAACAATTTGGGAGTCTTAAGTAAAAAATAAATACTTGCAAGTGTACATAACATAACCTTCCCAGAAGTAATAAAAACACAGGCCTATTAACCCTTTACTTCATATAGACACCTTTGGACAGTCAATACTAGTATTTAGTTGCAAACTTAAACCATTGTATACATTGCATGAGAAACAACAATAAAACTGTCTAAATGCCAATCCCAGGTAGGGAAGTACTTTCTCGGGTTACTTTGGTTACTATGACATAAACTTTACTGGGACTGTCTGCTTTAATATTATACAGTAGTGTTTATAAAGGAGATTGTTACATCATCATTGTATATGATAGATGAGGTCACAGATCAGACTGAGCTGATCTAAAGCACTGTCTGGAGGTCACATTATCTGAGGTTGTGGGTTTGAGCCCAGTTTAGTTCAAACACATTGTATGAGAGAGTACTTGCAGAAGGATGGTCACCAGGTGACCTGTTCTATCAGATTAACAGCATCTGGTTTATTTCTCCATCAAATTAAATTGGATGCCATTTGATTTAAACTGTAATGTCTTGAAAATGTTGAAAATGGGTGTTATTTCCAAGGGCGGATTCAGGAGGGGGTACCCAAGAACGCACCCACCATAAACTTTTTTCACATCTAAATGAGTATAAAATTTAACTTACGTTTTCTATGGCTTTCTTTGCACCCAATCTGCTTATGATATTCCATTTATAATTACTTTGACAGAAACTACTGCACATTGACTGCCTACGGCACTTAAAGTGTTTTATGTGCTGTGAAGTTCATGACGTGACATTGTTTACATATAAAACAGTGGTAGGCCTTTCACCGTATCTCCTTGATACAGGGGATGTCAGTCTAAGATTTCAAGGACTGGGGAGACATGTTATCCATCTATGTTTTGGGATGCAATTTGGATGAATATTGGGATGAAACAAAACTTTTAAAAAAATTATATAAAAATGCTCTTCAGATAAAGATATTTGAATAGAATTTATTATTAATTTTTAGTATATCACACACAGTAACTATAAAAAATAATTATTTCATAATACAACACTAAATGAAGAATAAAGAATTATGCTTAGATAATAATGTGTTTCATTCCTCAAGACAGCTACAGTCGATTCAAATTTGAATGAAAATGAGATATGGTCACTGCATTACAATATAGGTAAAGTAGGTAAATCATGTCTGGCGAACATAGTATGCATTTAAACCTGCAAACCCCAAAATCAGTAATAAGATACCTGTTTATATTTATAACGGTTCTCAGGTAAATGAATATCACCTGTATAATATATCCAGTAATACATAATTTGGTGTATTATTCAGAAAATATTTAAAAGGATATTCATTACAACCATGGGTTAAACAGCAATATAGGAAAGTAAAAAATGGCTTGCTCCATTGAGCAGAAGTAATTTCTGGAATGCTTGCTATGTAAGGATGTTGACGTTTATCCATTAAACAATACGCCAGATTTGTGATACAGGTTACCCAGTCATTAAATTAAAAATTCATCGTAGCTTGTATCTACATACAGATATTTACAATCAGAAACCTGTTATAACAGAATGTGTTAATTGTTCCATTCCATTGGGGTTTAAACTGATGGTGACTGTAACAACTTTGTAATTATGAAACTAGTTTATTGATTTTATAACATTATAATAAAATAATTCAAGGACATCAAAAAGGGTCATTAGTGCATCTGACTGTCAATCCAGGGGTAGTGAGTTACAATCCCTGTTTAGCCAGTCTTCGTGATGATTGATATATGACATTGTGCCTCATTATCAATTGTCTCTCACCTCTGATTCAAGTAGAAAAGTTATCAGCTACTTGCAAAGATTGCTCAAGTACTGGTTACCTTCCAGAATCCCAGGAAAGAATGGCTTAAAGTTAATTGATCATTTGAATTGATCATCAGGAAAATGATGTTTAATATTCAATCAGTTCAATCAAAAAGAGTTTAAGTTACTTCTGAATCGTATAATGCAAGTAACATCGGTCTTATGTTTTGAGATGGATATTAAAATGAGAAGATAACATTAGGGGTAAAGTGATATCTGTATAATATCAAACATGGATTTTTTCATTGGTTTTTAGTGGAGCATTACTGTGAAATGCATTGTAATTCTATATAAGGTGAATGCCATACACCACCTAGATCTCCCCCTGTAGTTAAATGTTGCAGATGCAGACTCATTACTGAATGTATTTAATTTCACAACCTACAATGTCACTGTAGAGACTCGAATACTGTGACATGCATGTTTTAGTAACAATTAATTGACTTCTTGATTAAGTGTAAGTTAAAGTAATTGTCGCATGACATGTTTAAAGTTAAAGATTGATTAGTTTGTTTGTTTAAATATTTATTAGCATGTATTAGCATTTGTCACCTCCATGCAGACTAATCAATCGATTACGCATCTGACTATCAATCCAGGGGGTCATGAGTTTGAATCCACGCCCGGCAACAGTCTTCATGATGATTGATATATGACATTGTGTCTCATCATATGTGCCTCACCGCTTATTAAAGTGGGGAAGTTATCAGTTACTTGCGGAGATAGGGTGTGCTCGATTACTTGTTAACCTTTCAGGTTCCCAGGAGACACAGGTTAGATTAACTAGTTGTCTATTAGTCCTCAATGGCATAAAAATAATGCTAAATATTCAATCAATTAACCTACTCAGTGGCCTCTGTTGTATATTGCCATACATCTTACCCATATCTCATAAGTTCAGCTGTGAATCTGGGGGTACACCCAAGTCTGAGATAGTTGGTTTGAAAACATTATGCGAGTTTCTCAGTTACTGGCATTCTAAGGAAATTAGGTTCACTTTTGGAAGATGTATGTATTATGAATCTGGTTCCTCAACCATTTAATCTTGATGCCATGAGGACTTAATAAAATCTGTAATTTGTTGAAAATGGCCCTTAACCCCATTAAGCCACAAGTTGTAGGATGTATTAAAACAAGTTTACTACCAGTTGTAAAGCAATTTGATTTCTTTTAAAATTTGTCACACATGAAGTTTTAAACAAAACAACTTTGTTGAGTACAGGTATCCTGGCTGACCTGATGTAAATTATTTAACACGTTTTCAAGCATTGTATCCCAAAAATAACTATAGCACCAATGTAAGTTAAACTGACTGTCTGATGCCTAGATTGTTTACCTCTTAGTCATTCTGTAAATTTTGTCATAATATTCTAACAAAAACAAGAATAGGAGAGTGCAACATAATATTCAGTAATTTAACATCAAAATAAAGTTTATTACTGATTGTTTACTACATATTTAAGGTGAAATGATAGACCTTTGAACAAATTTTGTTGACTGATCTCTTTCCAAATATAATATTGCCAACTATATAGGACAGAGATTACAGGCTAACAACATACACAAACTTTTATCAGGTATGATTTTTAAATTTCTGCATTATCTTTGTTTGGTGTCTGATAAACCTCTATGTGCATAGCGAGATAAGAATGCCAGTAATTCATGTGTGTGTATGGACAGGTATATCGGTGTTGGTATGAAAAGAAAACATGCTTTATTTATAAAACAGAATCTAGTTGTCATTTTTGATGGAGGTGACCTCTGAAGGAATCTGGATAGAATGTTTACTGTACATTATCATAAAGAGAGTGATTTGGTGTTTGTTCAATAACCTGTTATAAATATGTACGAACATAATTTAATATTCATAAATAGAAATCAACTACATCGGCATTGTCCCTTCATTTTACTTAAAGTCACATGATTATACACAAGCAAACATTTCTAATACCAGCAAACATTTATGGTGAACACATAATTTAGTTGACTAATGTTATGTGTTATCACATGTTAAATATTTAAAGTAACTGAAGGTAGTCCATGTAAACTTAGGGCATTGTTATCAAACAAGTTCTGTTAAGGAATAGATCTTTCATGAAATTATTAACCTGCAATGATATTTCCACATGCAACATTAGTAAACTCTGGTCATGCAGAAAGGACAATTGATTGATTGATTGAATATTTAGCATAATTTTTATGCCATCGAGGGCTAACAGATGATCAGTTAACCTAACCACTGTTTCCTGGGATCCTGAAAGGTTACTGGTAACCAATACTTGAGCACACCCTATCTCCACAAGTAACTGAAAGCTTCCTCATTTGAATGAGCGGTGAGAGATGAATGATAATAAGACACAATGTCTTATGCCAATCATCACGGAGAATGTTGCTGGACGGGGATTCAACATCACGAGCCTTGGATCGATAGTCAGACGCCTAACCAACTGGGCTAATGACAGGTCCGACAGAAAGGAAGAGAATACAAAATTATATATTGTTTTATGTACATAATTATGCATATAGTCTAAACTTAAGTAAAAAACATTGTATTAACTGTAAATAGTTCCGGGAACCAGTTGCTTACGTGTTTGACCAAACATCCAAACATAAAGTTCAACAAATAGGTGATGTAATAGATAGGATGTTGAGTGCTCAAGATGAAGGTCGTGGGTGCGATCCCAATGGCTTGACTCAATGGCCTCTGACATTGCCCGGAAATGGTTCTTGTAACCAAGGAAATTGACTTGAGAGCAAATCTACAGCTTAATTAATTAAATTCGTATAAATATATAAGCACTGAATGATGATGTTTAACTCAGCCAAAATAATACTGGCAACTTTAGATTTATTTTTGTCCAGTTGTTGTGTGCTATAACTTTGTGTAAGCTGTTAATTTTCAGTAACGTTCTCCCTATCAGCTTAACATAGTCTAGTATAGTAAAATTAACTGAAAATTTGTTGCTATGGAACCTGGAAACACATTCATCAAATGGCCATATATATGTTACTTTTTTTGTTCTCTAAAATTATACTTAAGCCTTCTCTAACTGCCATTATGGTTTCCCCCTTCCCTCTCAGGCTTCTCCGCAGGCCATTTAAGCACACCTGGGGCACCCCAGTGCTTGACTGTCAGAAATGATATTACCCTAGCGATTGAATTCTTTAAAAAAATGCAAAATCTTACTTTCCTCTAAATCATTATTTTTCTTTGCATATTTTTTAAACACTCCTACCCCCGTGCTTACATTGCTTCCTGTGGGAGAACCCTGCCTCTGAATATTTGTTGAGAATCTACACTAGGTCCCCATCTTAATAAACGAAGCCCTAAGCTAGTCCAGTATGGTTTATGCTATTGACCTGGATACTGCCTGTTTATATGTATGCTGACTCGATTATTGAACATGTACATGTATTATATACAGTAAGTTAAGTAATTTCCTCTTTTTATTTCAGATTTGTCAGTGACAATGTTCCATCAGTTGCCAGAAGCATTAATCGCCGCCCGTGAAGATGAGGCTCTCACTCATGGGCAGGTCTGTTATGGTCTTATCAAGCCTACCAAGGACATGGATCAGGTGGAGTCCACAGCGGCCATGGTCAATGTTATACCAAAGAAAAGGTAGGTAGTTTAATCAGGGTTCAATAGATCTACTGGTAAAATGTTCCAAACAAACAACTCGATCAAGTTATTACATTTTGTTATATCCTTTATCTACAAACAAACCACCACGAATTGGTAGACACCGAGCGTGGACATGTGACAAAATACTTCAGTCAGAACGACACTTCGAAGATCAATGTTGCGGAATACTTTCAAACAATTACCAGAGGAAAAGAACATTAACAGATAAATAAATCTGATGCTGGCATTTAAGATCAATAAATTTCAAGGTAGATGGACTGTTTTAAGTTGAAATTGTTTGATATTATAATAATTATTTTGTCAAGGTATAAGCAACTAGCTTATGTTCAATTTAAATGCTAATAGTGAAACAATAAATTGTTGGCACCAGTAAAATAATAATAATAATAGTCTTTATTTACTGAGGGTAACATATTTAGTTATGTATACTAATCTTCCATGAGGCCCTCTATTATTGACCATACATACATTAAATATACAAAACATGTAAGATGTAAAAAATAAAATGCAAAAATTGTTATAAATACAGTCAAATTACATAAATCTATAGGAGATATATGATGAAAAAAAATATCATAACAAAGTTACACACATGCATGCACACACTCGTCCACATATGCCTGTGCATTCAAACGCACACATACACAGTACTACACACAATTACAGATATGGTGCACACACTATACTTTTATGTTCATTTAAAGGTGATCTGTAAACATATTAAGTATTTAGGTGGTTTTGATTTCATCCACTTTACACAATTATTATGAAAAGAATTAAGAGAATCTCACTGTTTCAATGTGATTTGGAAAATTATTCCAAATGATAGGACTTGAATAACTTGGAATATAGACTTAGCTCTGTTTAAATATTTCTTTATTATGATCTAGTCATAACAAAATTTTGGGTTATGTATTGAATAGCATTTAACACCATTCAAAAATAAAAGAAGTTAGAAGTGTGATCAACATTATGATTGAATACATCGTATTTATAGAATCTATATATTATAGTATCTATAGAAGTCTTTAACGGAAGTCAATTTTAACCCCCATAATCGAAGTCTAGTAATATATATATATATATATATCTGAATTTATGCATTTCACATTTCATGGCCTAGTGATTTACAATCTTATTAAAATCAGATCAACTTTGAAGATTCCATACTTTTTGCAAAGTAGATCTGATGGTGTAAAAGGTCAGCCCAGATTGACCTTTCATGTAATTAATTTTCATAACAATGTAGCCAATCAGATTGATTGTTACATTTGGAGTTTGTTGAGACTTACAACATGACATCCATTAATATTTCATCCATTAATATATTCATCCTGGGCATTGAATTGGCCATAGTGATCTTCCTACTGTTGGTATATAAATAAAAAAAAATGTCCCGGTATCGTCTCTAATTCCCAGGTGCCTATAATTTCTGAAAATCTTTTACATTTGACATGAGCTCAGCAAATTATAAACACGTGATAATTGCACATGGTATTGGGATCCCAGCTAATATAGATTTTTCTTCAATTAAATAGACTTCTACTTTCGCTTTCAAAATCTTGACAGCAATGCTCTGATTGGCTAGCAGAAAGATCAGTCTGAGGTTACCTTCTATACGACGCTGTCAGATCTACTGTGGGTAGAGTATTGAAGCTTAAAGCTGATCTGATTTTAATGAGATTGAGTGGTTAAAATACAACTTCAGTTAATTTTCTTGCCTTTTTGTGTCTGTTTCTGTCATTCTAATGGGGGTACATTCAAGCACCTTCTGTTTTCATCAGATCTTAAACAACTTGCTCCATCCATTTGTTTCAGTGAAAGTGCCCATGAGTTCAATAACCAACACAGTACATTCAGTTAAACATTTCTGAGTAGTTCTCTTGTTTACCCCTCAATTGATTTATATTGAAAATAAAAGAGAAATTATTGTTGTATACTAAGGTTCATTTTCATTGACAGAATTTACAGGATGGAGAAGCAAGATGAAATTGATCTGTTTATGGCAGAGTTGATGAAGCGTCCCCTGGTGCTGCAGCCATCGGCTCACATTGGGCGGGGCCTGGCCATGATTGGCTGTTCCATGTGTACAAGAGAAGGTAGGATTTATAATGTATAACTTCTGGTGGATGAACCTGGCCTTTTTCTTAAGATGAAAGCATTGTCTGATATATATTAAAGTTTACATTAATGATTTGACTATATCAAATTTAATATTAACCTTAATATATATCAGACAATGCTTTCATCTTTATTGTAGAATCACATCCATTAATCTTTGCACGCACAAAATGACCTATTTATGTGTCGACGTGCTGTAAAACATCATTCATTCATTCTTTATTGTAGCCTCACTATGTAGTTACATTCTGGACTGGCTGAATGACCCCTCTATATAATATGACTCTTCTGTGTCCCAAATACAACTGTGTTATCTCCTCCTGGCAATTTTTACTGTATGAAAAGATGACATGCCAACTGTGAACTCCATTTCACTAAATCAGTCATCAACAAAGTAATTATTGATCTGTTTTTGGTCACAGCATAAGTTGATTATTGGACCTAATTAAATTAAACATAATGACATGATATTGTTTTCTTTTTATTGATTTATGTTAGATGCCGACAAACATTACATTACTGCCATACAATCATATATAATAATAATCATTGTTACCATATGTTGAAATTACCACTTGGTTTTCATGGAAGAAGACAGATGATGATGATAATTTTATTAATCGTCACCGCCAGTTTCCCATATGGGCGATGCCTCTTGAAGAGTATCAGTAATGTTAGGGTTTTTGGAAGATAATGCAGAGATATTATAACAAGACCCTTTTGTAGCATCCCAGATTCTTTTACATACCCAGTGTTTAAGCACTGATACATGGGGCTCCAATTTTTGTTATTTAAAGTCCACTTTTAAAATTATAACATTAACAATAGACCCATTTATAATTTCACTATTTCAAACAGTGAAATTGCTGATAATATTTCACTGAGAATAACTAGATTATTTATCCAAAATTATACAATAAAATGGATATATAATGAATAAGTCAGTGGGTTAAGTCAACAATATTCAGTATACATGTAGTCATTTTAATTAAATTTTTTATCATTTTCCGCACTGATGATTTATGCCCCTATATGATGATTCGAACAATGGAAGGTGCATTAAGTGTTAACGCTGTCAATCCATCTGTTAGTTTGTCCAGTAAATTTGTTTGATCATTGCCTTATGAAAATGATGAAGGGATCTGTGTTTGATTAATGTTGCATATAAAATACAGAATTTGCTCAGTATTTGTCAAAGTTGATAAAATCTAGTTATGGCTCTGGTTTCAATAGCGAGAACATTCATGTCAACAGACACATTTTTAATCAATGATTAACAGTGAAAGATGACATTGTGTTTTTCTTACCGTTACAGAGCGCTGGGTGATGATTGTTAACCAGGCTCACCCCAAGATAAAGAGCAGAATACAGATGGGTATAAATACGGCCAAGGCGAAGATGGACCGAGGAGAACCTTTTGTTTTACAGGTACTAATCTGAAAGTTTGTAATCTTTATTAAAGACTAACACATGCAGTATTCATTCTTGATTTGTTTGAATCTGTTCTTAAATATAAACTTTGGTGTTGTCTGTATTTCAATATATATGGCAGTTTTTAACAGTAAAATTGGCAGAGTATATAATATATGATTTAATTGGAAATTTTACAATAATTTCTGTCAGTCGACAAAGCAACTAATTTATGAAAATTGAGAAATACTGACCAGTCCATATAAATTCAAGACACAGTTTATTCATGTCTAAGAGAGGTATCGGCTGTTATTAAACCGTGGAAGGCAAAGAAAATTCATGAAAATGTTTGTCATTTATAAATATGTTGTTCATAAGTATATTGTTCATTTCACTAAAATCAAAAATTGTTAGTTACTGGTTATACGGCTTTAAAGGGATAATAGAAAAGGTAATAATTATGTGTGTCCAACAAAACACAAAATATAAAATATAATGTAATAATTTACCTACCCAAGATGAAAGATAAGGGACAAAGAAACAATATTTTAATATAGGCCTTACAAATTTGTAGGCTTAACTGCTGCTGGTTAAAAGTTTTACAATATTATCATAATAGGTGGTATCCATGGAGATAAGTATATGATTGAAAGTGAAGAACAATGAAGAGCTATTTTATAAACCTTGACCGTGTACAGTCAAACCTGTCTTAAACAGCCAGTTAAGGGAAGGAGCAAATGTGGCCTCTTAAAACAGGCTGTTGCTTAATACAGGTGAATTTGCTCTGAAAGCATAGAAATGGAAAATAGCAAATGTGGCTGCTTAAGACAAGTGGTGACCGCTTGCACAGGATTGACTGTAAAACTAAAATATTGGCATATTGTTTTGGGGCCAAATACTTTTGCCAAACTGAAAAAACATGTGCCACTTTGATGAATCACCTTATAGGAACACTGCTTAGAAATTAGATATTTACTCAAACAGTTTTAACGAATTGACTTCTTTGTCAATGATTAAACAAACGATATATTTTGCGAAACTGTTAGTAAATATTATTTTTCTAAGCATTGGTTCCTTGAATGTTAAATATCTATATATGAGTACTTTTTTGTTTAATAGTGCAATCTTTGACTATAATTCTTATAATTAGAAAATATTTTAATAATGTCACAGAATAAAAAAAAAATGTTTCCATATTACTGAATAAGTATGTTATTTATCTATATTGTACATTTTTTTACAGTTTTCATTCAACAACTTTCTAAAGCGTGTGTATATAGAAAGCCTGACTAAGGCCGCCCTTGATGCAAGGTTTACCTTTATAGACTTCGAAGATGCTGAAATAGTCATACGTTACCCGGGCGACTTTGCACATAGAGGAATGAGGTGGGAAATGCAGGTAAGCGAATGTGCGGTATTTTATAATATCAAAGTCTGATGCGGTGCCCAAAAATCACTTACCTCTCCCCGCTTAGGTCATAGGTTTGAACCCCACTCACTTCTAAAACTATATGTGATAAAGTTTTCCAGTTACTTGCGGAAGGATGGTGGTTCTACTCAGATTCATTCTTAGGTCTTCCTCCACCAATAAAACTGGATATGCCATATATAACCTGATATGTGTTGAAAATGGCGTTAAACCCTATTGAAAAAAAAAATAAGCCTGATTCAGTGATGTTCATCATAACATTGCTCTATAGAACCAATCAAGACACTCATCTAATATTTAACAGAGTTTAGTAGCGATCCAATATTGCTTGATATGCCAACTATGTTACTAAATATATAACAGCAAGTCGATATCTTTTTAAATTTTAAATATTTATACTGTGATACCGTGTACAGAAAGTCTATATTATATCACCATCATGCTTTTTGTTTTATGTTGAGTTGATCATAAATGAAGATCCAGTCTTGCTATAAGAAATATTTTATAAGAAAAAGAATACAAGACTTTTTTTGTTGGTTTGAATTTCGGATATAAATTTCCATCACAAGAGATAACTGTTTTGGTGGAAACAAGGGATGGTATTTTCTATCTGGACCAAAAAAGCCACGAAAGATTCTTGTTGTTGCATACCAAGGAAGTTGGATAATTATTTCAATTAAATTCATCATCATTGTTTTTTTACAACAATCAATTTTAAGTCAGCTATTGTGTGTCACATATTTTATATATGTCATATTACAGCAAGAGGAGGGTAAGAAAGGCATGTGGGGAGTGTGTGTTGTGGGGTGGGTGCGGGGTGCTTACAGGGTGAAATTTCTGTACCTGATAATAAATTTCATGCCTGGTATGCAAGAAATAAGACATCTACAGTATGATATATTATATACAAATGTAGTAGTAAATATACCCTCTAATGACCATGTGTACAAGAATTGTTTCTGTATTTTTGTTGCAGTTCATTGCAGTACTTAACATGGTCCAGAAGAAATGAAACTGTGAACAGGGTACAGTTTTAACATTCGCATGTATATGAAATGTTTATTCTAACATTGTTATGTTACATTTGCAGTCTCCAGACATCACATTTGCATTTGAAGACTTACTTCCAAGTGATATTTCAAGACGAACTGTGAATAAAGCCCAGATGGAGTGGAAGAACCCGGCACTTCGAGTGATAATGCCAGGTAAGAGCGGTAGATATCTCTACTGTCTGCACTAACTAGAAATTAATTACTGGTATGTCTTTTCATCAGTGTTGACCTTGTGCAAAACATAAGAAATTTTTTAGTTTTGTTTTTTAATTTTTTTCTAGCATGTGCATGACTGTGCAAAATGTCTTTTCTGCATAAAGTCTGGTCTTTTTTTGTGTTCAATGATTTTGGGTCTTTTAAATTTGTGTAAAGTAAATTTTGTGTAGTGTTTTAAAAAAAACAACATCAATCTAATAAAAGTGTTGCATCTAATTAAAATCATAATACATACATGTAATTCATTATGTCACAGGTCTCAGATTGACCCTATTTGTCAGTATAAGATAAGCATTGGGACAAAATTAAGTTGTAAGAAAAATAACATCCGATCCTGGATTTGATGCTCTATCACTGGACCGACCACATTCTCCAGAAACTGGTTAACCTTCCAGGATCCCAGGAAAGAGTGGTTAGGTTTACTGATCATCTATTAGCCCTCGAATGATGCTTTATATTGAAATATGGGTCACATGAGATACAGATTTTGGCCCTGGTTTTTAACATACCGTAACAAAATGTTATTATAACATACATGTAGCTGTATTAAATACATTTTGATTCACATGTTTTTGTTTCAGAGGAGCTTAACCAACTGCTCAAAGGGTGGGAATTTGAACAGGAAGACCCGCTAGCAGGAGTTGTCCCCCTTGAAGAGGAAATAGAGGGCGCTGTTGGTGGTTTTGAAGTTTCCCAAGAAACAGATCCAATGGTGCCATCTAGTGGCAAAATAGTGGGTAGAGCTAAACGAAAGGCCAATAACTCTAATGGTGCAAAGTTTCAAATTCCAGTAGAGTTACATATTCCTGAAGATGGTGGGCCACAAATATTACACCAGGGCAATAAGAGTCCCTCCGCCCCTTATCAAGGAGGACAGGTGTCTCCGTCGAGGCCATACGAAAATTTGGATCGGCGATCGCATGCCAATGAGCATGCATATGAGGCTAGTCATATACGTGGTATGAATCCTCCACGTTCGCCTCATGGAATGGATTCACCATATGAAGAATACAACGTGAAAAGACATAACCAACCAGCTTCATACCAGAGGTCAACACCTCAGTATATGGCAAACACACCCAGAACCCCAACAGCTCCTAGAATGTCGGATTCACCAAACACATATTTAGCACCACGCACACCCACTTCAGCTCCACGCACACCAACTTCACCAGCACGGACACCAACTTCAGCTCCACACACACCCACTTCACCTGCACGTACACCCACAACACCAAGATACAACCCAGATGTGAACACATACAATTCAGAACGTGAAGTAAGTTCAGAAACAAGACCATCTCATACAACTTACTTGACTGATGATGATGGCGGATTCTCTGTTCAGAATCCGAGGTCTCAGCAACACTCTAGCAATAAGTATGACACAAACTATAACAGAAGTGCTGAGGTAGATAGATACGGAAACCCTGTAATTGCAAATAGGGGACATTATGATCCCAGTGATAGGTACGGGAGCCAACAACAACCTTCAAACTTTTCTAACAGTGAGGCATTGCCCTCTCAAAGACCTTATAATTTAGGTATTGCATCTGAAAGACCAACACCTTCACCACGTGGGAACTTCCCGCCGTCTTCCAGACAGAATGCCTCCCCAATGGGCTTCCATCATCACCAGGGTAGTGGTAGGTCAGATACCTCAGCATCGGACAGTGGTTTTGGGGATAATGAAAATGGACATGAATCAAATAAATACAGAAACGGTAAAACAAACAGTTATGGGAATGGCTTGCTAGCACCTGCTAAAGCACCGTACTATAATCGAGCATTTGAGCAAGATTCGCCAGAAAAAGAAAGTGTTGTTGACGATATTATGGCTGCACATAAAGCTTTAGCGGCCAAAATGGTTGCACAGCAAGGTCCAGGAGTTCCAAATTCCCAATCGCAAAATAGGCAGAACTATTACAACGATGGAAACTATGGCCAAGAACTACAAAAGTGGCGTCGGAACATTAATGATCTTGAAGACGCATGTGATGTTCCGGATGTAGACTTTTCAAAGTCAAAGTTACAGGTGAATTCTGGAGGTCATCAAGGGCAGGAGCAAATGGAAGAAAGCTTCATATAAAGCATATCTGTATTCAAAATGTTTAAAATATATGTATCAAAATAGTCTTTATTTCAATGTATTTTAGCTTACAAAGCATTACGTTTATATTGGTTATATTTTTTGTGATTTAAGAAATATTTAATATACAATTTGTACTGTAAAATCATTTTATTTTTCATTGGGATTAATGTTTTTGATTTTGGTTGAAAGGTGTATTTAGGGGGAATTTAAATCTTCAAAATCATTTTAAGAAAAACAAATTTCCATATTGTTGCCAATATTTCAAACTATCGGTTAATTGAAATCTGAGGGATTTGATTACATTACCTTCATCTGATTATTATCCTCTATTTGCACAACAAGTCTGAACTAATCACAACATGGGCAAATCATTGGAGGGAGACGTCAACAAGCCAATGGCTTTGTGCAGCAAGATTGTAGTAAAATAGTCAGTTTAAAAATAAGGGCGGGAATATGTTTGACTGGCACAAAATGATTCTGAAATACAACATTTTGAACTTGAATAGTATATTTATATTTTATGGGTTTTAACTGTGTTCAAATTCCTGTGTTTCTTTTAAAATGAATTTTTATGTTTGTTAATATTTTTGAAGTTTTTGAATGTGCTTCTTATTAAATGTAAATGTAGGTAATGATGTTTCATTATAGTGTCTGTAATATTGGTAAATACTAAACGTTTACATATTTATCTTTTTCAAAAAAAATCCATTTTCATGTCCTCTACGCTATTCAAAGTTTTATACTATGCAATGATATATAATTAAACTATAACTTTTCTATAAAATTTAAAGTCAATTATACTTAAAATTTCGATCTTATTGAAATTCATCAACATAAATGAAACGTATAGCAGTGTGTTTCATAAAATCAGGAAGCTGACAAATTTAAAAAGAGCTGACTTTTAGTTCAATATATATACTTTCTGTTGAAAGATGTTTACATAAAATTGATGAACATACTTTTTCTACAGACAATTCAACTTTCCTGTGTAAACTAAGGATAAAACTAAGATCGGTTGTGTTTCTACACAGGTGGACTGTGGTTCTACACAGATGGGCTGTGTTTCTACACAGGTGGGCTTTGTTTCTTCTCAGGTGGGCTGTGTTTCTACACAGGTGGGCTGTGTTTCTACACAGGTGGGTTGTGTTTCTACACATATGGGCTGTGTTAGAACTACACAGGTGGGTTGTGTTTCTACACAGGTGGGTTGTGTTTCTACACAGGTGGGTTGTATTTCTACACAGGCTTTGTCTCTACACAGCTGGGTTGTGTTTCTACACAGTTGGGTTGTGTTTCTACATAGATGGGTTGTGTTTCTACACAGGTGGGTTGTGTTTCAATACAGGTGTGTTGTGTTTCTACACAGGTGGGTTGTGTTTCTACACAGGCTTTGTCTCTACACAGCTGGGTTGTGTTTCTACACAGTTGGGTTGTGTTTCTACATAGATGGGTTGTGTTTCTACACAGGTGGGTTGTGTTTCAATACAGGTGTGTTGTGTTTCTACATAGATGGGTTGTGTTTCTACACAGGCTGTGTTTCTACACAGGTGGGTTATGTTTCTACACAGGTGGGTTGTGTTTCTACATAGATGGGTTGTGTTTCTACATGTGTCATTTGCACACTCTGGTTATGATGGTATATTGTGTGAAGTACAAAATTTTATTTAAACAGGTTGTTTATTGGTAATATGGAGAAGTGTATATATATATTGTACTATACTCTTCAACTATGACAAGACATGTTGTGATATTGTTTGTGCCATATTTGATTAAAGGTAGTTTTAGTAATTCTGGAGTGCCTGTCCTGTATTTAGACTTGATTTGGACAAAAAGTAAAAAAAAACAACACCCTAATAAAAGCTGTTTGTAATCTGCAAAGAGAAACTGTGATTTTACGTTTTCATATCTTTGATAAAGATGTCTGTCATTTTACCATGAGATACGCTATGGTCTAGATAAAATTCACATGCTTTTATGACTTTGCACTTAGTGTTGGCGCTCAGCATTTAGGTCTGGTCGGCCCGGTGTCAGTATAATGTGACTGTGAGGGACAACATACCGTGTGTCTGTGGCATGATTCTCCAGTGTGGCAGCGTTCGGAATACGGTCTCGAATAGACAATGTCGCGATATGACTGAAAATGTTTTGAAAGTGACGCTAAACACCATACAACTTGACTTCACACAAAAAATCAACATATTAAGTAAAATATAAATATCTTGGTGGTTATGAGAGCAAAATACCAGTAGGATAAAATATCAGTAAAACATCGGATCAACATGCCAATTTAAAATTGCAAATACTTTTTTTTTACTTTAATACTAAAACTACCTATAACTGATAAAATTATAGTCCTTTTGTATATACATGTAGTTAGGAAATTATTTTTGTATATTTTTTTAAATAAAAGGTCAGTAATCATTGAATCATAGAACAAAATAATCACACAATCAATATTTAAGTTCATGCAAGATGATGTTTACACCATGACGTTCCCGGGAACCATGGTTAATAGATTGAGACCACAGTGTATAAGCATCTTGGATGAAGATAGTAATTGTCAAGTTTCACTTTCTGAATGTTTGCATTTCAGAAATTATTATTTATTATTATAAAACAATGGTGAAAGTTGATTTTCCCAAATCAGTTTCAACTTGACCATCAATGTCTCTGCTTAAATTTTCTACATCAAAATTGATTTGTTGTATATTAAATATAATATTTCTTGCATAAACAATAATTATATTTACCAGTTCTTGTATCATATACTTGTATATAGATATATATATATTTCACATTCATTAATATCCTATGTACTACATTCCCTGATTATTTTGTATTTCATTTAAATTTAAAATATGTAGAGATTTCACAATCTACCTAAATTAAAAAAAAACATAACAGTTCAATTTTTATGCCATTTCAATATTCATCATACAAAACACATCAATTCCAGTTTCGATATTATCACTGCTGTAACACATGGTGAGAACCACAATTTAAAATCACCAAATTATATTTTGTGTTAATTTGAACAAAGTTTTCTGAAACTATATTTTTGAAATTTGGGATGTTTGTCAAAACTAATGTGTGGAAGCCATTTGGCAGCAATTTGTGCTATTTCTGTTCATACATAAAGAGGTTGTGAAACTTACGATAAAATACACAACATTCCATTAATATTATTTTCATTATTTACAGTGTCCTGCCAAAATTTAATGTACCAAAGCCTCTTTTACATAAAAGCAGCCAAGAGCTGTGTTCAATATTAAACTGTGTTGTATGATACTCTGTACTTTAGTTTATGTAAAATGAAACTTTGTGATGTTTCAAAAATTGTTTGTTGTGTTTCTCTTAACTCTGGAAATACTGGCAAAAAGAGAACCAACAGGTTTCATTAAAGAAGTCCAATTTACAGGTGGCGTTTAACATAATAAACATTGTTGACTCAAAACAGAATGCAGCTCTTTTCAATAAATCTTCTCCCCTTAACTTTAAAGCATTCTTACATTCCTCATTGTAAATAATTAAAGTTATGTTAGTATGTACTTGTATTTGTTAGCTAGTATATTGTATATAGTGTATGTACTAACATATATTGTATAGTTTTGTACACATGTACATAATTATTTTAAATGCATTTATATTCGAATATTGCTGGTTTACAAATGAATTCATGTATATTAAATATTTTATCACTTTTTTTTTTTTTAATATAATTATTTTTCTGTATCAGTAATTTTATATCTATTGTCCGAATCAGTCATTTACATAATATTATTTGTCTCTGAGTGTATATATTGTAACCAGTTTGATATGAAAGTGTTTAGACTAGTCATACATTTGTATGTGGCCCCCTGATTGATAAACAGAAATTGTGTTATTTGTTATCTGACACGAAAACTCAGTTATTTATTATGAAGTTAACATGCTAGTGACTGATAAAATCAAGTTTATCAAATGAAGCAGGGATGAGATAATTAATGCTGAACTTTTAAAAAAGTGTAATGTAAATTTTACAAGGCATTGAAACTTAATCTCGGTTTAGAGTTTTAAAGTTGGATGAAATCAGACCCTAGCCAGTGCTTCATTTCTTATTGGTCAGAGTCTGGTCCACTGGACTTTATCAGACATTATTAGTATGGTCAATTTTATCATGTCTAAATTGTATACAAATTTACAAGTATACAGATTTGTTCAATATTGGGGGAGTCCAAGATGTTTTTATAAAAATCAACAAACCAAATCTTTATTATTAGAGATCGATCCAGATGTTTAGGATGGCTGTGTGCATGGATAACATTTTAGAAATTTTTGAAAGGTCAAGGCATCCCTTTACACCTTTTCCCATCTAAAGCTGCCAATAGCCAAATGCAGCTTGCAATAATAATGTCACCACTTTGTGTATATTACCTGATAAAATGTGTAATTGCATGATATTATAACATCTACCGGGTATCCTGTTTATTTGTAATAGCAAAATAATATACTTAATACCTTTAAAAATTCAAGTATGGGTATCGTATCAAATCTAAATATGACATGAATGATAAACCAAACAGTACTCTCATTTCTCTGTTTTCATTATTCAAATTTAAACAAGTTAATTGATTTTGTAACACATATAAATTCAAAAACTTACGTTTTTAAAGTTGTTAAGTACACAAAGACATGATAAAATTGAGACTTGATAAGAATATACATATCATTCATTTGATTGGTGTAATCATGTCATGTGATCATTCCCGAAATTCTGTAAATTCATATTTTGTAATATTTTTACTAAATATAGCAATTACCAGTACTGTATAGTAATTTTTCATGAACTTGAATACATGTAGCAGCACACATAGTTTGAGGAAAGATGTGTTTATATTAAATACATTTTTCTTTTGTTTGATTTAACTGTCATGTTTAAACATTGGGTATACAATGTATATAGAGTATTAAGTGAACTACTATAATAATTTAAACTGTATAAAGATTATGTACAATATATGGGGCCAACATTAATTAAGGAAGTTCAGTACCGATTGAACAAGCAGAATAATCATCTTCGTTATTGTAATAGAATTTTACAACAGAAAGGCAATTTAAATTAAATTGATTGACCTGAATTTATAGGTTGATGCTATAAAATAATTTTCAAATTCATTCATACTGGTATCTTCCAAGTTTTAAATATCATACAGGGTGACATTTGTACTACAAAGTATACAGCCAAATATTTTTTACTTCTTCAAAGAAACTGAGGTCATTTTGATGAAAATTTAAATGTAAGTGGAAGGATTTTAATTAATACTGACCCCAAATGATCTTTTACTTTATTTTGAGTAACTTCCATCAAAGATCATGGATTTTCTGTTTCCAAATTATTTAAATACAGTGTAGTTTGTTTTTTTCCTTGAAGAATTTGTATAAAATTTAAATTCAATAGTTCTTGCATAACTATAATGAATGTAAATAATTTGATTAATTTATTACCTTCCTTTATCATCTTGAAAATTTATCCTTTTCCTTCTTAAGTGGAATTAATATTCAATTAAAGAAGTTTTGTTGAATGAAGTAAAAGGTAATAAAACAAGGTCATAATGGCCAACGATCCTTTATTATTCAATCCTGTCAAATGTGTGGTTTATATCATTATCTGATGGTTATTAACTACACAAATGCTTGTCTTAACTATTTTCATTCAGAGATTCATATATTTTGTATATCTAAGACAAGTCAAGTTATACTTGTACAATAAAAACACTATACTTACCTTTTCTGTGTTTTCATCTATGATGGTCTTGTCACTTTATATAATTATACCCCCAGATACAAAGTGTATTGGGACTTTATTGGAGTCTCACTCATTCGTCAGTCCATCTGTGGACTTTTTTTGTGATCGCTATTCCTCATTTACCATTGGCCGGAATTCAGTGAAACTTAACAAGGATGACTGGTACCAAGCCTAGTTGTGCATATTGTTGGCATGTTGTGCGTGAATTTTTCAATGAGTTATGGCCCTTTAAACTTTTCAGACATTTTTTTTGTTGTTATTTCTTAGCAACCATTGGCTGGAATTCAGTGACACTATACAAAAGTGATTGGTTACTCTAATTGGTTCACTGTGACAAAGCAGGCAACAAAAGGGTCAATAACTGTGTCAGGGCGCCATCTGGGGGTTTTCAATGATATTTCTAGTTTGGATCATGTTTATTCTATATCTGTAAATGTATAGCCAATCACCTACTCCAGATGTTACCACGTGAACTTTAAATATGTAGAAGTTTATTGGATCCAATAAATTTTGTATTGTACAGTTAAAAATTCAAGATGGTGATTAAAATAAAACGAAATATTTCAACTATAAAAACAAACAACAGACAAAATGTTCTGCACGATAATTCATACGGCAACATTGTGTGCCGTTTTGAACTCACGGTTAATTTATAAGGATCTTGATTTGTCTTTACTCTTTTGATATTTTTTTTCAAGATTGATTGAATTTAAGTTCATTTTACAGTGTTTAGTACAATATAGGAATATATTGTACTTGTATGTATTGTGGTGAATACCTATTGTGTCTTGTCCAATATTGTTTTCACCACAATACGTGCTTGCACAATATATCCCCATATTGTACAAAACATTGTGCAAAAACTGTAAAATATTATTTGACATTAAATTAATCTATCCCAGAACCTGTTATCTCCCAAATCGCGTCAATTTACCAATGAAAATAGGGAATTTCTTGCCAGTCCCACAATTCATTTCTAACAAACATTTACAAAACTGTGATGTTATTCATACTTTCCCTGAAGCAACTGACCAATCAATGTGCTCAAACTTATTGCTATGTAACAGACCCAATCAGGAAAGCTGGGTCTGTTCCACAGACTAACATCATTTAGTTATAACAGCAACTTACCAATCCAACTCTACAACTGGAACTTACTTATACCAATAAAAAACCCTGCTCAAAGTGGCAACACAGAGCTGTAGTTGGGAATCAAACACACAAAGGAGACTTCCACTAAATCTGAAGGGGAATAATGTTCTGAGAAGATTTCCTGAATATTGAAACTAGAACACAAAATGAGTAAAGCAACCACATCACTTTAGCTGGAGCAGCCATCTTCCTCAACACAAAAAACAAGTTTGGAATATTCAGTAACTTTAGAAACATTTTCCTCACAATTGTTAAATTTTCAGAGATAGTGCTCATAGTTTAACATTCTTATAATGGAGGAAGCCCAGATAAACATTTTAGAGTACTGATGGCAATATACAATATCGAAAACGCACCATGTGCTTATACTTCTAGTAAAATATCAAACCCTTAGCATATGACTAGTTAAGAGAAGATATTTTAAGTTTTTTTCTATATAAGCCTATGTAAAAATAGTGAAGCCCTGGCAGCTATCTTGTTAACACTAAATGTAATTTTGGTTGAGGATCTTCAGGGAAACAAAGAAATTGATTCAATAATTTGAGTTTTCAAAATCTTATTTTGGTGCCTGGATATTTTTGACTGTTGTCGAAAAACCTGATGGGGGCATTTCACAAGGTACATTGTGGTAAAGTTCTATTTAAATTAAGACAGTGGTTTGACAGAAAGATTTTATCAAGTTTTCCCATACAAGCCTAAATAAGTATTGGCCAAGCCGTGGTGACCATCTTGTTTGACTCTCAAACACACAAATAAAACCCATTTTATTAGAATCACCTGCATAAACCCAATATGCTATTTCGAAACTACGTCATCCTATTTTTAGTTGGAGCCTGCCGTATAAGGGATAACAGCACATGCATCAATTATACAATACAATAGATTCAATATTAATGTGTCACCTGTATTGGATGAGTCTAATTATAAATAGAAAGACGTAGTTTCACAATAGCGCATTTGGTTTATAATACTTCTTTACCACTTGATCTACAATTGTGTGGACAGAAGAACAAATGCTAAATCTAGTCCCCACTGGTAACACTAGTAGGGATTGAAATGGTGAGAAAAACAGTTTTAACTGGTATTTGGAAAAGAATACAATACAAAAGTAAATTATAAAGTTCATTTCTTCATAATCTTACAATGGCACAAATTTCCCATTCTACACGTGTTTTACAATACATAAACGTCAACACAGACTTAACCAATCATAACATTAGG
Organism: Panopea generosa; assembly: GCA_029582155.1. NCBI lineage: Eukaryota > Metazoa > Mollusca > Bivalvia > Adapedonta > Hiatellidae > Panopea > Panopea generosa. The sequence goes on from CM055909.1 coordinate 20,887,891, forward strand.
AACAATAAAAACAAACATGTAAATCTATGGGTATTCATAACATGACCCCATTTCCCATTTACAACATTAAAATACACACCTTGACATATGTTGGACAATACACATATGTTAAATGGATCAGATATGGTACAAAACGACTTTTACTATTACAAAACATACTGTGAAATTTTTCGTTTTTGTCTGGATTAATTTTTGTGCTTTTGGTTCAAAGACATATTTGGGAGGATTAAACCACTTTGAGGAAAACATTAACGTAATTTTAGCATATTTGCCAAACTCCCTCTTTGAAGTCCACATATAATGGATGTAAAAAAAGTTTGTTGAGATTATAGTTCTCCAAATATTGAACAAAAATTAATCAGCCACAAAAATTAATGATTTCACATTAATCCAATTATATCGAGATCAAGTGACATTGTGACGTATTGAGCACCCTTCTAGTGAGAAACTGATAACATGTACAATCGTGAAACATAATCTGTCTAGCGACATGATAATAATGTGACCACATTTACAATGTCTGTGTAGTACATCATTACTGATAGTGACATGATTGTAACATATGCATTATGAACAGCTGCGTGATTACATGGGTAAAATAAATGTACTTGTTCTTGAATGATATGGACAGTGTGCTCGGATTGTTGAAGATATGAACAAGTAAATATCTGCTAAAAAATTTAAACAAAACTACTTCTACAAAACAATGTCTGTTTGTATGGGATTTACATTTTTTGCAACAGTATTTCAGTTATATAGCGGTGCTCAATGCATATAGTTGTGCACAGTCATCCTATCTGTGATCCACTAGCCAATTAACAAGGACTAGACAAGCCTCTCCTCTCTACAAGTTACCCAATACTTCCCCACATAATCAGTTGAGAGGTTCATGGGTGTAGAACAAAGTTCATAACCAATCATCATAAACAATGTGGTTAGGCAGAGATTTGAACTTGCAACCACTAGATTGTTAGTCGGTCACTTTACATTGTAGTAACAAATTTGGACTATGTTGATTCTATGAAACACATTTATATCAATGAAGGGGTCTATAATTCTGCTTCACGGGAATAAATAAATGTGCATGCGATAAAGTTTATAATTCTCGAAATTCCGTCCTAGGGCCTGTGTGCCTGAACATAAATATTTGATTGTCAGAATATTTTTTGACTTGAAAATTATATTTAAAGTTTGTTGTGTACATTGGAATATACATCTATAAAATAAGCAACAAAATAAGTATGTTTTATCGTAACAAATCATGTCTACATTGTACAACACATGAACATCCATTACCATCAAATCTCACTTATTAGGAAGCCTTCAAGACTCACAAGCATACCATGCCATATTTACACACAAAATTGTGATAAAGTAAAAAAATAAGACCATTACATTTAAGAACTAAGGAATAATACTTAATAAGGCACTTATCTTGGAAAATGCCAACACGTCACAATAGATGAATTTTACAACCTTACTAAACAACAGGTCAAACCTCAAATAGCATAAAAATATAGTACACATGTTTGCAATTTCATTTGTATTTTAATCATTGCTTAAACCAATCGCATTTTTAAACAAGTCAAGCATTGTAGCATTCATTTGAGTTTTAGCAATAAACTACGAAAATCTGGACTGGAATGCTGATCACAAGTTAAATAAAAAACACTTTGAAACAAAAATATTGGCTTTCTAACATTATTTTACTTTATTACAAAAAAACAATTATCTGAAGTAAGAAATGATCAGTTAATAGCAACTCTTCCCTTCCCTTCATACTTAAGTTTATATATCTAAGAGTTGAGTCTGAGATGACAGGACATCAAGGGTCATGGATACAAACAGATAACAAGAGGTTGCCCCTAATGTGGTCATATCCCCAGCCACCTAATTAACTCTTAGAGGCATTTCTAGAGAAGTGGATTTAAATCATGCAAAATGAAAAAGTCGCCGAGCACAGAAATCACATGTAAATGCTGCAAACTGAAATATGTAGCAAACTGTAATATGACACATTGTCTTGTCCCAGTGAGCATTGGTGTGATGTTCTAAATCGAACCATAAATATGTAAGTTATAACCCCAAAACAAAAGAAAAAAAAACTATCATTGACAACGTACCCAAGTCATTCGCACGACACGTGCTGTCCTAGTAAACATTTGTGCCAATTTATTTAAAAATCCAATAACTTAAGAAGATAAGGTACAGAGGGCAGGGGACGGATGGACGGAGCTGTGACCCTGACCTTTGATGAACAGACCCAAGTTAGTTGCATGACACCATTTTGTCATAGTGAACATTTGTGCAAAGTTATTTAAAAATGCAATCACAACTAAAGATACGGTCTGAAAGGATTTAACACAGTGTATACATTGGATTTTCAAACACTTGACCTTGAGCTATGACCTTGACCTTTGACGAACAGACCCAAGTCAGTCACATGACACATAATCTGTCATAGTGAACATTTGTGCCAAGTTAAAAAAAATCCCTGAAACACAATTCAGTCTGCATTTTATTTTAACGGCAAACAGATCATGTAGCTTTTTGTTGAATGCAAATTCAATCTATTATGGATCTAATAAATGCATAATCGTAAAAAAGACTTTTTCATAGTACTTTTATACATCATGTTAAAATAGCAAATGAAAATTGTTTTAAGAAAAATAGAAAATAAACATAATTTATATTAAACTACATTAAAGGTTACAGGTTAAACACTCTCTTCATTAACATGCTAATGTACATACTTCTTTAACATACATTTTTAGTACAAATAATGTGCTTTGAATAATAGATCCCTATTTTAGAAACTTCATTACAATTCATCTTTTTTCTTGTGTCCAAAAGAAACTGCAGAATTTTCTTTTAAATATTTTTTAAAACCTTCTAGTGTTCTGTCACCTTCATATTTTTTAGGGTTTTCTTTATTGTTTGCTGCCGCAAAGTAAATAGTAGGAAATCCCGAAGCACTATAGTTCTCTGGAACATCGTTTGCAGTTGCGTCAATCTTCGCAATTACTATGTTCTTTTCCTTCTTCATGTCCTTTCCCAGATCTTTATAAATTGGTTCAAGATTTTTGCAGTGTCCGCACCAGGGGGCGTACATTTCAATGAGAACATCCTTACTTTTGTCAAGCACAATTTCATTGAATGTTTGGCCCACAACCACTTTTACAGGTCCAGAATTTTTCTTTGGTTTTGCTTGAGATTTTATCTGTGGTGTAAGCTTACCTGAAATGAATTGAACATTTTGAAACATTCATTCAAACTTTCTATGTTTCTTAATACTGGTATTTCAACACACTGAGTAAACCCAGCTAGAGTTAGACTTTTACATTAATTCATCAATCTTCAAATGTGTGCAAAAATTGTATTATACAAAATTGTAAAAAAATATTTGAAATATATTCAGAAATACTGAGAAATGCATGTGTATATAATTCAACTTTAAATCATGTATAATTTATACCAGTTCTGCCATAATGAAATCAAAAGTTTATAGTCAAATTCTGCCCAAATTATTTTCTTTTTCAATCCTTTTTATTTCCCAATAATTTTGTGAATTTTTAGAATTAGTTATTTGTTAACAAAAGTTGTCAGAAGACAACAAAGCTCGCGTCTTGGTGTTTAAGTCCAAAAAGGGCCATAAATGTGCCAAAATGCAATCCAGAGTTATGGTTCTTGTCTCTGTGTGTTCCACTGATGATGGTGAACACACATGCGAAGTTTCATTCACATCCAATGAGTGGTTGCATAGGGAACTTAAACTTAAACGCAAAAGATTAACCTGGGTATCTACAGATGACGAAGCCGACAATGACGATGCCAATGTCAACAACGCCGGGGTCATGGCAATAGCTCTCCTTGGACTTTGTCCTAGTGAGCTAATAAAAAGTTAAAGTAATACATATACACGTATATAGAAGAAGAAACAATTATTAAAGCCATTAAGACGGTATTACACATTCACTCAATATACAATTCCATATTAAAATGAACTATGAATTAGTTAATATTCATCATCAATTGGCACATACTTAATTTCTGTCGATACTAACCTTTTTGCAGTTTATTAAGGAACTCCCTGATTTCCTCATCATCAAATTCATCAATAGGTTCCATTCTGAAGAACAAGGTGCAATGCATGTTAAATGTATAAATATGAACATATTTCAATCTATATAAAATATATCTATATTTCTTATCTATAATAGTTCACCTATATATCCCATATTTTCATTTATTCATAAAAAGAACATGAACCTGTAAAACCGTTTTTTAAGTAGTAACACCTGTGTTTAGGAACCACATTTGACTGTGTCGAACCAGTGTACAACCATTTAATTGTTTTTGTTTTTTATCGAATTTCACGAACAACTTATAAACAAAAGGTTTTGAATAAAAACTTCAATTTTAAATTTGGGACTATGCTACTTTTATCAAAGTAAAATGAATATTATTTGATGGAGAATCTAAATTTAGAATGTTTCAAACTTGCAAGGTTTGTGTATTTAATACATTGTGTCACGATATTTGGCATCTTAACTTTAACTACATTTCTTTCTTTCATTGTTTTTCTGTCAAATAAATTGGTCTGTGGAAAAGTTTTATCACGTTCAGTAAACCAGGATCATTCAATGGTGCAAGATCTTGTATCCTTACATCTCAAAAATGAACATTCTGTTACCCAATTCATTGTGTGTCAAAACGACCTATGTTCTGATTTTGTAGGTTACGTTTTCTGAACAAAGGAAGTAATAATAACTATTTTTGCTGCATCTTATAGACCACTGATATAAGTGTGGAACTGAGGTGCACATCATTTTCATTCATATTATATTAACAGGACCATTAAAATGTCGACACTTCTGATTATCAAAAAACATTCACATAAGTCTATTCAGTTATAAGAAATAATGTTTTTTTGTCAATTTTTCTTATACAAATTAATTAAAGTAGGCCCCACCGAGGCCCTACTCCCAGGGCCAAACTGTGAGACCCAGGGACATGCAATTCACAATTTTTATAAAGGACTCATAAACGTCCATAATCATGCTCACCATTTGTTTCCCAGTGCTTTCTATATTAAGAAGAAGATTTTTTAAAGTTTACCCTGAATTTGACAGTTTTGGCCCCATCCTCAAGGCCCCAGTGAGGTGGGAACCATGCATTCACAATTTTGATTCACACTTACATGTACGTACCAAAGATGCATACAATTTATCATTAGGATTTAGCTTATGGTTTTTGAGAAGATGTCGAAAATTATAATTGGTTACTGACGCACGATCGACCACACACGACAACAGACAAAAGGCAATTGCAAAAGGTCCTTTGAGACAAAGTCTCAGGTGACCTAATAAAAGTCTTTAAAAAAACTGGCATTGAAAATAAAAATGCTTTAAATCCATATATGAAAGTGAAATTGGAATTATTGTGATGTATAAGCCAGTCCAATAGCGTACCTGTATTTTTGTCCATTTTTAAAACATCCAACATTAAACTCCTCTCCAGAATCGTCGAGGCCGATTTCCTTCATAAGTGATGTCATATACTCTTCTTCATTGGCAACAGCAAATTTGATATCTTTGTAGTCCTTGGCAATGTTGGCAACCTTCTGTCTCCACATCTGAGTGGCTGCAATCAAGGAATAATTGAATTATTGATATGAAAGATATGCTAGCTTCTATAAAGCGCTCTTCTCGTCTTATTATTGAATTATTCCACTGATGTTCACTGACTGAGAGCCACACAATATTGACACTGAACCGTCTGCAAATCTCTCTTCAGGGTTGTGGAATTAATCTGTGAAGTACAATATACCTGTCCACAAATAGCTGGCAAACATCCCCGCATTACAGTTTGGTTAAAATCGACATAAATAGTTCAAATAGTCGAGGATGAAAACAAAAACAGAAAGTATGCAGTCATATCTGGTCACAAATAATAAACTAGTTGTAAACAGAGCTACACAATACATTATTGTTCTTTACCTAAAACTAACTTTGCATGTAGGTAAATTTATTTCTTAAATCAAATGATTGATAATAAAATACATGTACTTAAAGAGTCATTTTTCAGTTTTTGAAAGTGAATAAAGCAATGTATGCTTAATAATACAATTTCAAAGTTTCAAAAAATAAATCTACAACTTCAAGCTAAAGCAAAACACAATTAAATATTAATTTAATCTAACTCACCATCCCTGTGGTCAAAACTCCAGTCAACAGTATAGAAGGCAAAGCAAAGAGTTTTTTTGTGAAATTCTCCATAGAATTTATCGGTGCTTTTAGTGTAATGTCCGACAAGAGGAAGCATTTTTTCCTTGATAAATGCACCAATATCTTCCTGAGATTTATCAGCCTGGATGAAAAAGAAATAATGGCTATGACATGTTCAGTTTAAGAGTAGTTGTATGGGATTTACATTTGTCTGTAATGCAACGTAACTTGTGAACTACATGTAGCATTGCATGGAGGTCTTCTAAACAGTTTGCTGAAGTCAGGTCCCTTTTGTGAAATTAGGTGCTGCCATACGGTCACTGTTTCACATAGAGTTACATAGAGAAAATGTGGTAGACATGATAGCATCACCATTTTTTATTGAATCATAACCAAACAGCAGTTATAAAACCACAAGATCTCGGACAAAAACTCACTTATTTATTTGACCTGTTGTTGGTTTTTGACCAGATTTTTGCATATCGGTATACATGTAGGGAAAGGTTTCATCGTCATGACCTAAACTGAACATATAAATGCTTTTGGGCATCTTCATTATAAGATGTCAGTTTGATTTTAATCTTTATTCATTGTCATGATTTGCTTCACTACCGAATCAAATATTTTTACCAGTTATGTTTTTTCAAGGTGTTGCAATGTGAACTGCATCAAGTGTAGCACCAGTATGATTAATTCCTATTTTTCCACCAACATTTGGGGCTATTGGTCCTCCTGGCCAATCAGCCAAAACATGAACAGAGCCTTTCCAACATTTTTTATTGAATGCTTACATCATTATAAATTAATTGCTAGATCATTGTCACCGCCCTCCCCCTAATTTTCATGCCGCCCCTAACCCTATTTATTTTCATAAAAAAAAAAAAATAAAAAAAATTAATAATAAAAAAAATAAAATCCTCCCCTCTCCCCCTTTATAAGAACAATTTGGATGAGTATCTATCAATTAATTTATAATGGCCTTACAATTAAAAACATATTAAGGTCAGTTTCGTAACTACTACTCGTCCTGACCAAATGTTCATTAGTCATGGCGAGTGGATGAGTGGAATTTACCATGTCTGATGAAACATGGTAATGTTAATGGTATTTTAAATATTTGAGTAATTTGAGGACACCTTTCTCAACATCAAGCCCAATTCAATTAAAGGTCAGGTCAAACTTACTGTCTTCAGTACGTGATATTTTGGTTCATATTTGGTGTAGAATCTCTCTGCTGCAAACACGACCACACTCCCTGGGTTCACCCTGTATAAATCACGAGCCTCTGGCAGTAAAGTGTAACCGAAACTCAAATCATCTCTCATCTCATTGGCTGTAATATTCAAAGATTACTTTTATGAGACTATAAAATCACAAATGCACATACGCAGATTTTTAAATAAAATGCACCAATAGGTGCAAATATTGGATTCTGTGTTGAAGCTTGATTGGATAAAAATAAAGCCGTAATGCAAAGACAAGGGACATAACTTTGTTTAAACTCAAAAGAGAGTGTGCAGTTTTTATCGTGACATCCAAGAAATTGTGTGAAAATTCATTCATTCCAACCAGCAGTTACCAAAAAATAACTTTTAACACAAACTTCTAAGCCTGTCAATGGGCACAACTCAAAATAAAGAGAGAGTTGTGGAATCTGCAAGTGATATTGGATAACAAATGTGTGAAGTTTACACCATCAACAGTTGCCAAGAACTCACTTAAATGCAAATAGTTGACAAACTGACAGACATCATAAAACTGTTGTGAAAACATAAACCATAGACTTACCAAATGACATATAGGCTAGAAGTTTTTCATCTTCCAGGTTATCAAAGAATCCAATAACAGTGGCCTTTTCTTTATCAAAGCTGTTTTTGACATCTTTCAAAGTTGTCAAAAGTTTGGCTGCCTCTCCAGAATTCTTGTGCATGTAGTCCACAATACCTGTAATACACAGAAACAATATCTGACATACCAAAACTGAAATATTTCATTTCGAGACAAGGTCGTCCTTATAAAAAAATCAAGAGTGTCAACCATGTGAAGATATCATTGCTGAACTGCGGATCATATTATGAGGCATGACAAGAAGTGTTTTTTTTTTTTATTATAAGTAATAAATAAATTATGTAGTTACTAGAAATGTGTATCATTGATGCCAATAACCCCTTTAATAATTGAAAATTTACTTTTTAATTATTCAGGTAGACACAAAATAACAATTAAATTCATAAACCCCTTCTGAAGTTATTAATTGGAAACTAGTTGACAAACAAATTGAATGGACAGCTCAAGAATGACAGACGAATGGCAGGGGTAAAACTTAATGATCCTTCAACATTCTTCAAGTAGTGGGGCTATAAAATGACTATTTTGAGACCTTGGCAGACTTGGGTCAGGGTTTTTTTGTAATGGCTGACAGTCTGCAGAATAACCTGACTGCTTCCAACAGTGTGCTGGACATCGCTTTTTCAAGGTTTATTCCAACAGTGTGCTGGACAATGATTTTCAAGGTTTATTCCAACAGTGTGCTGGACAATGATTTTCAAGGATTATTCCAACTGTGTACTGGACATTAATTTTTAAGGTTTATTCCAACAGTGTACTGGACATCAATTTTCAAGGTTTATACCAACAGTGTGCTGGACACTGATTTTCAAGGTTTATTCCAACAGTGTACTGGACATTTATTTTCAAGGTTTATTCCAACAGTGTGCTAGACATCGATTTTCAAAGTTTATTCCAACAGTGTGCTTGACATCGATTTTCAAGGTTTATTCCAACAGTGTGCTGGACATCGACTTTCAAGGTTTATAGTACCAGGTATGGAAATTTCATCCTACACCCTATTAAAAACTTGTTAAAATTTAAAAATGCTGCAATTTGAAGTCTGTTCTATTTACATTTTATTTAGATTCAATTGACCTGATGTGGGTTGTCAATCACACAAGTCGATAATCCAATCAGGTCGATATTGGTTGCTGTTCCACCATTTTCCTTAAACAAACTAACAAAGTTTAAGTCAACACTACATTGTATTTTCTTGGACAAACAATGTCACATTGCCATTGGGCAGAGCTATAGTTGTTCTCGGGCCTGGTTCAGTCTTGTAAACATACAATGTTGACATATGTTTAACATGTTTACAGCAAAAGGTACGGTGTGACTTTGTATCCTACCAAAAGGTATAGTGTGATTTTATATCCTACCAAATGAATCTCTTCCTCCTTTGTATTCTTCTATTTTGCCTTTGCGGAAAACTTTCATGGTTGGATAACCGGTTACATCAAACTTCTGCGCAAGATCTGCTTCAACTGTAGCGTCGACCTTACCCAGGAGTATTGGGGGATCATGCAACTTCAGACGTGCTGCTGCTTGCTCGTACTCTGGGGCAAGTTTCTTACAATGACCGCACCTGCAACATTATATTTAATATGATCATTTTAATTTGATCATTAATTAATCTCCTAACAAAATTAAGAGTTACTGAATACCACTACTTAAATTTTTTAGAATAATCATTTGTGGGACGTGAATAATTATTGCACACTTTATATTTGTCTTTGTATTATTCCGAACATATACATAGCTTCGTATTTCCGAAACTATCCCTGCGCACACCTGCCAGAAGAAACAAAGAATTAAAACACATACACAGGTAATTGTCACAAATGTTATCATATAAACTGACTGTAAAATCATCATTATGTTTATCTTATGGTGAATCTTACACCATGTCAATAAATGAAAGAAATGAATGAATGAATGAATGAATGAATGAATGAATGATTGAATGAATGAATAGGGTTTTACGGCGTACAAACACATTATAGGTTATTCAACGCCAACAGGAAGGAAGATTCCAGGTTCACTTTACATGTACAAAAAACAACAAATTAACATACAGATTTAAAAAAATCCATCAACAAATGAATATGCAGAAGGAACCTAGAACCTTGATACCTGCAGAACTGCAGAGTTTGAGCAAATTATATCATATTACTCAATTTGTCGCTTCTTATGACATGCATAAACCACAGTGATCCTATTCTTGCCATCAAGAATTCTTGGCTCCCTGGAACCACACAGGTGTTGATAATTTAACAACAATAGTGAACATGACAAAAAATGATAAAATGAACATGACACCCATTCGGAGGATTCCTACCCCTCTGCAGAGATTGACAGTGATTCTATTCTTAGCCGGAACCACATCGACTGAATGAAAAAAAACAACAAACATTAGTTTTGATACAGTCATATAAGAAAACATGCTCGGCAATATTTAAAGGACAAAAAACACATATCCTATAGCACAATTACAGCTTAAAAAATCATCAGAAATGTATAAACATACAGAAATTGTGGCAACAGGAGTTAGCATCTGTGAACGGTCAGTACATGGCAAACCGTCAGTTTAAGTTTATATAATAAGTCAAAATCAAATCTGAACACAGACACGCACCTGGCAGTGTATTTTAAATATTAAAAACACATGCACAGGCAATTGTCACAAACAATAGCAATTATGTACTGAGCCACTGCCTTAGATAAAAGTGTTCACTCCACTACACTTTATTACTGCAAACTTAATTCATTAGGTCAATAAATGATCTATGAGCAACATATAGGTCAACATTCCTTTAACCAATGACAAGTGAGGTTCAAGGTTGTTACATCAGATGGCAAAATATGCCACAAATTGAGTTTTGGATAGAATATACTGAAACTCTGCAGTTTTGCAGGTATCGAGGTTCCAGTTACATTTTGTATATATTAAATTATGTTTTTTTTTTCTGTATATTATTTTGATGTTTTTATACAATGAGAGATTGAAATTGTCCTTCCTGTTTCCTTCATATAAGCTCAGGGGTTTAATAATGGATTTTACTGGCAGCTCGGGAAACTTTCAGCAAATTTTGAAAAGGTTTGGAGGAATTTTAGAAAGGTCTGAATTTTAATGATAAAATATGCATTATGTATTATATTTTTGATAGGTTTCATATGAACTTTGAATGACATAAACAAAGCTTGGTTACAACCATAGGAATTGATATAATTTTCACCCAATTTATATTTTTAACTAATCATCAAATTTAACATCTGAGAATAGTTTACATCTAACAAAGGCATATAGTGCATTGATAAATAAATTACCCAATCTTTATCTTTGGTCACAGCTGGATTTGGTCAATGGTTTCATCAGTCAAGAAAGAAATATACCTTCTTTTACTCTGTGTGGCTATTTAATATGCGAGACCTCAGTATGAATCTGTCAGAGTAAAATTACCTTCCCTCTGCAAATAACTGGCAAACCTTCTCACAAAGTCTTTCGAGCGAGTAGGACTCAAAACTACGTTAACGGTTAGAAGTGATCTTGGACGACGCCTTTGACTACTTGGCCATGGAAGACCGTCAAATAGGTTTAAATCAAATCATTAACAATGTAATATAGTTACCAAGGTGCATAGAACTCCACGAGGACAAGATCAGCACTGTTTATAAACTCATCAAAAGTGTCAGTGGTAACCGTGACAACTGCCTCTGGTGGGGGTTTGTAGTTGGGGTCTGCCTTTATGCTAACCCAGTTGAAAATACCTATAAACATGTATATAAACTAAAATCATAAAGTATTCATATTGTTATATGGCAATCTTGAAATTTACAAATGTTCTAAAAAGTAGCCATAATATAATGTATATATGTTCTATAAAGTAGCCATAATATTATGGTTATATCTTCTATAAAGTAGCCATAATGGTATAAATGTTCTATAAATTAGCCTTAATATTATGGTAATATGTTCTATAAAGCAGCCATAATGTTACATTTATGTATATATGTTCTATAAAGTAGCCATAATATTATGGTTATTTGTTCTATAAAGTAGCCATAATGTTATGGTTATTTGTTCTATAAAGTAGCCAAAATGTTATGTATATAATGTTCTATAAAGTAGCTATAGTGAAGAACCTGAAGATTACCTGGTTCCATAAAAATTATTTTGAGAGTACTCAATAAACATGTAAGTCACTTGCGGCCCAGCAGCTCAATGTATACTGAACGGAACAGTTAACCCACCACCTGACATTTTATGTACCAGTGACTGTTAATGTATTTTTTCAAAAAGTATCAAAGTAATTGCATTGAAATTTGAACTTATAAATAAGAAAAATCATTTCGGCTATAACAAGTGTCTGTTAATGTTGTTATACTCAAATACAACTTTGATAACGATATTCAATATTTTGACGAAGACATTGGAAATACCGAAGTAGCGGGTCAGCTATATCTATATGCTTTTTGTTGTTAATCACTGAATGTGGAGTCCAGTACTTGTTATTTGACAACGAACCTTTTTCATCTCTAGGTCCATCGTAATCCATCCATTCTCCATTCTTTCTGAACTTGAGAGTTGGGTATCCGGATACCTCAAATCTGAAACCAAGAAAAAATTACCATTTCTGTATTACATGTAACTAAATGCTTGTAATGCATACTTTTTATCTATCCTAAGTTATTTGAACTTGATTGCAAATGAAGATTAGATCTTTTGTAAATAGTTTTCAACTCGTTTCTGTTTCACCACTAGAAGAAGTGTCAGGGTTGAGTTTAGTTTCTAAGTTTAAACATATTTATTTCATTTCAGTTATTACAACTTATAAAATCATATTCAAAGTCTTCCTGGATAGAACCAGTACCAATCATATGCAGAAATAGTGTCTTGCTCAAAGACACCACACATAGCCATGGCAGAGGATGAAATTTCCTCACATAAAGTCTTTGGATAAAAATGGGATTGGAACCATAACAGTAGAAATGAGACCACACACTTAACACCATTCTCAACACATTTCAGGTTGTATATGGCATAATGAATTTTACTGATTGAGGAAGACCTTGGGACAAACCGTGTCCTCCTTCTAAAGTATATATAATGCTAGAGTGATTAAAGTTCAATTCTGTATTTTACATAATTTCATATAAATTATTAGCCATATCAGCTTTGTATCTACGATGTGACTTTGATGCCTATTTTCTCGAGGCCACATTATATTTCATTAAATAAGATACAGCAGATATAAATAACCACATTAAGATTCAGGTATTTTATCCTAATCAGGCCAATCATTTCACAATCGAAGTAAAGTAAGTAAGTTTTAATCAAATAACATTTATAACAAGTAATCAATGACTGAAGATTTTATACCTATTTGGGAAGACCACCACCCTGTTCTTTATTGATTATTAATACAGTGGCCGAGATAAAGTGATTTTAGGAGTATTTTAAAATACATGTATAATGGTTTCATATCTTGAACACCAATGTCTCTTAGAAAGCAAATAAAAGTGTAAATTACTTAATCTAAATAATTATTAGGTACCTAAGTAAAGTTTTTAACTGAAATAAATGAAAATTCTGAATTTTACAATAACTAAGACTATAATATCTTAGACTTTATGCTTCACTTCCCTCATCTCTGAATAAATGAGAGTAGAATACCCCCATCTTTTCAATTTTGGGGGTGAAATACCCTTTTATCAAAAAAGTTATCTGGAGAACTGTTAATACCTCCTCAATTCTTTGAGCATTGTTTTCCAAAAGGTATTCAATGTCTGGTCTATCACTCCCGGTATCAGGAAAAGACATTTTTATTGTTTATGCAAATGGCTATCTTCAGACTGTGTGATATATAAAGGTTTATAAAATATTCAAATATAGATTTTTTATACCCAGGAGCAGAAACGATTTTTTCAACATGTCTTTTTTTTATTTCGCACACCCTTTTTTAAATGATAGTTTTTATCATGGTCCACAAGTACCACGCTCTACTATAGAAATTGACAAATAAAGGGAAGGTATTTCCAATGATTCATACGGGACATTTTCTACAATTCCTTCATTGACAGTGGCATCAACTTTAGCCAAGGGAACCGGCCATTGAGATTTCTTCAGGTGCTTGGCAGCTGCCGCATATTCTGGTGCAAGACTTTTACAGTGGCCACACCTGAAGCAAAAGATTAGTATTACATAAATTACTTAATTTAATAAACAAAATGTCTGTTCAGCAGATAAGCTTTTCTTCATATGCATATTTTACCCTTAATTTAGTATACAATGTTTATTTTCAAAACGTTGAGGGTAAAAATGAACATTCTTATCAAATTGCTGTTTAAAACAAACTTACCAACACTGAAATTTAAACAAGCCAATGCTTATTTTACTCCTAATTTAAATTTCAATGCTTAAATACCCAATGCTCCAAGAATAGGATAGCCCGATGTCCAGGGCTTGTCAAATCTGGATCCGGGCATGTGCATTTTTCAAAGTTACTTGCCCTCCGGGCTTGTCTTACAAATCGGATTAGCTAGTTTTCACAATACACAGGTCTGCAATTATCCCTATTCGATACGACACAGGTCCAACTGTTGTTTAAAGACCTTAACTAATCAGTAAACAATTGACCCGTGCAGTGTTTATCACACCACATGCCCGATAATGAGACTTTGGAAAACTTCTCATGCATATTCATTTATCTATTTTTATTCTTTAATGTGATTGGTGGATAGCTTTGAATAAAAATTTATCTATTTTTAATAACCGCTCTGATTGGTCGGATATCTACGACCAAGGTTCACGTTTCTTACCACCTACCCGAGCAAAGACAAAAAAAACAGACGTTGACTTAATTCGCAGGTCTATCTCAAATTCTCCATTATGAAGAGTATAAAATTACCTCCCTTTGCCAAAATGGTAATGATTTCTAAAATCGGATTATGTTTTTGCAGATAATTTGCGATCAATCGCGTTATGTAAAATGTCAGCGTTAGGTTCTGGTAATTTTATAAATATTTCGTAGATTTACAATAATTGGAACTGTATGTATATAAATTTTCTTCTGTGAAAACGTAAAAGTTGATATTTAAATTGAGTTTATGGTAAAGAAAAATGTGGGTGTGGTATTGTAGTAATAAACATTGCTTTTTGGTTGTGTAGTTTCAGAGTATAATTTTCTTTTGCATGATTTAAATATAGTGTTGAAAACAACAATTAAGATGAATTGTGTGGTTTTTTTTAATATTTGAAATATAGTTTTCTAGTTTCACTTTCTAGATATTTGAAGGCTATCATAGACTGCATTTATTTATCATATTGCCAAGTTATCTTGGATAGATTGAATAGCTTTGTAGGCTTGACATTGTCATTATTGAATGTTATGACAGCAATAATAAGAAAACAAGAGAAAGATATTTGAAATAATGTTTTTAATATACTTCTGCTCCCACACTGCCACTGAATGGACAGAACAGAAATGATAGTCAATAAAGAACAAAGATTAAATACAACATAATAAGTTGGACATACTGATAGAGACGTAGTCAGTTCTCCCTAAATTCTCTCACTTCTCCCAGTCTTATTCAAACTCTAAAACTTGTGATTTAGACATGCATAATGTTAAGGGAAGCTAACCCTACATAAAATTAATACATTAAAGTCTATGTTTACATATTTCATATTATATCGCAAGGTGTATTGGTAATACTTATCTGGGCATGTGAACCGTTGATCAGGGCAAGTTATTTTTCAGACAGGGCAAGTAGATTTTTTCAACCTACTTGCCCTGGGCTAGTCCCAAATTTTTCTTTTCTTTGAGCACTGATACCCCAAAATAGTGCTTATCTGGAGCACAAGTAAGTTCAATATAAATTAATTCCTAGATAATAATCTTTATTTGTTTCAAAACTGGGTTTTGAGGGTATTTTTTTTACAGAACAGTTGTACACTAAATGATTCTTATGCCAAAATTAAAACATGACAGACATGACAGAACCTCCAGCTGATGCTAAGACAAATTCCAAAATTTAAACCACTTACCAAGGTGCATAAAACTCCACAAGGATCATGTCATGAGCTTCTATGGCCTTGTCAAAGTTGTCATCTGTGAGAACAAGTACGCCATCTTCTTCTCGTATCTCTGGCTCACCAGTACCCTCTTCACCAGCTGACTCTGAGCAAAGGTAAGATGGAAATATTGGATTTTGAAAATTTATTTCAAATATTTAAGGAAGCCAAAAGTTAAAAAAACAACAAGCAAAAACTTGAAAATACATTCAGTGTGCCTATCAATAATGTAGATTGTACGGGCAGATAAAACATAGTATTGTGTAAATTATAAAAACCAAGTTGGCTCAGAGCATTGATGACAAGATGTCATAAAATCAACCTTTCGTTTTGAACAGGCTCAACAATAACAGATAAATATTTTGTGAGGATTTCACATCACAGCATGGAATTGTGTACTTAGTGATAAAGTGATGTTTGCTATAGAGTAATTAATGTTTTACCATTTGAGACATTTATGAGAGCTACTGAACTGCACAAAATAGAGCAACATTTTTTGTACTTTTTCGTGTTACAGAACGCAGGTTCTAGCAGAGATTCCATACTACCTTTTAAAAACAAACCCAGTTCTGATTCTACCCATGAAACGGACTCGAGAGCGATAAAAAATACACTTGAACGTATAACGATAGCAGGATCTTTTACACGAGTGTGTTTCAACTGAACACCGGGTACCATTTGCGAATCTTTTGGTGGAAATTGTTATGAAACAACAATTAAATTAAACTCACCATCTTTCCCAGCGCCTTCTTCTCCATCGTCTGCAGTAACAACCGTGGCTGCCAACAATGAACAACCCAAAAATAACAAAAATAATTTCTGTAACTTCTTCATGTCGCCGGTAAACAATTTGTACACTCTCTCTATCACCTGAGAACAACTTATAGGAAGTACATCCTCTAAAGAAATAGTTCAAAGAAACGACAGCAAACGTTTTTAAACCTTGCCATTTTTAACACTTTCATTTGTTAAATCTCGTAAAAAAAAGTTTTAATTCCATTTCAAATTTCTTTTCAGTACCATCACTTTTAGCTGCGGTTATGTTAAAACATATATATAGACCATTTTTTGCAGCGGATTAATTTCTTTGGCAGCCAATAGAATTGTGCCAAGTTAATAAGGGTTGCAAACGTGTCCCAACCGGGACTCACTTATTTGAGAATGCTCATATCGAAATGCTCAGAGCTCAGCTGCGAGAGTTAATAAAAACTTATAATGACTGGTCAAAGAGTTGAAGTAAAGAAATAAAAAATATAAAGAATAACCAATAGGCCTATCAGGGGCGGATCTAGAAGGGGCATACTTATTGGGCGCAATGCAAAATCTGAACGAGCAAACATGTTTTTCAGCAAGAATGAGTGGATTTTAATAAAATAATCGGGTTTGGGGAGGGCAAGGACTTGTATAATTACTTGGGGAGGGGTGGGGGCGTACGCCAGGTTTTTAAAGAGTAGATCTACCATGGAATACATAGGAAAACTTTAGTCATGCAGGGCTCATAAATAAATAAACCGGACACACCAGAGGGGATCGGAGGAGGGGTCCGTGACCCTTTGAATTACCGAAACAGGCATAAGAATCGCCGCTAAATATTTCAATGCAAAATCGATATTCGTAAACAAACTTAGCGTTTGTCGCGTTTCTTATGTAAACTGAAAAATGGACAAAGTGAGAAACACATTTTCAAAATGACTTTCATTCTTGTATCCGAACCATTAGTTTTTATGTTTTTTATTGCATTCAATGACCACGTGGATACTATTTGTAAATATTGCCAATTGTCGGAAGTGATCGAATTCAGGTCATTATCGAAAACAGTTTACGACACCATACTGTTAACTTATTGCACTTTGAAGTGGATCTCGCTTGGACAAAATTATCTTGGACCCGCGTTTGCGAAAGCCTGTAGACAATGGTATATGCATATGGCAGTGACGCACATCTACATGCGTCACTGCATATGGTCACTGCATATGGCACACAATTAGGGTCAAATGATTATTTAACATGTTTGAGCAACGAGCAACGTACTAATCCGTATCAGCAACATATTTGAGAACCGGTTTGTAAGCAAAAAAACAACAAACATGCTAAATCCCACAAAATTCTTCAAACTTTTATATAGATCTACTGTACATACAACGAAATGCGCTATTTGCAATGTGTCTGATCTCCACATATCTCGCTGTGCTTTGTTAAACTAGAGACTCAGGTCTTGAACCCAAATTAGCTGTCAATCACAACAGGAGGGAAATTTGAATTTTTCAACAGGCGTGAAATACTTTTTTTAATGTAGCTCTTATAAGCTACATATTGTTTTAAAATAAATAGTAAACTCATACATTTATAAACCCATGTGCCAGGTTTCAACAGTATCTGCCAGGTATTATTTCCAATGATGATTTATAAATCAAACACTGGCTCTTTACTTCCCGGGGAGGGGGGGGGGGGGGCACTCCCTATATTAGCTTGGTTAGTACATATGTGTCACCGTTATGACCCCTCTTTTTGGAGATATGATGTATAGTTTTGACCCCTATTTCTTTTGCGTAATGCGATGTAGAGCTTTGAACCTCCTTTCTGGACACATAATGTAGACTTTTGACCCCTTGTTCAATCCGGGACTCAATCCTGTCCTGCCAAGGAACTCCAGTTGTACTGTGTATAGTTGTGCCAATGTTTTTCACTGCAATACATTTTCTTCAAATTACAAAAAAGAATATTTTGTTCATCAGACACATATGTTTTATTCTTAA
This sequence comes from Panopea generosa, assembly GCA_029582155.1. NCBI lineage: Eukaryota > Metazoa > Mollusca > Bivalvia > Adapedonta > Hiatellidae > Panopea > Panopea generosa. Next base: position 20,906,778 of record CM055909.1, read on the forward strand.
TTGGATCCAAGAGCTTATGTAGACAATGTTTTGTTTAGATTAAATGTAGAGTTTTGACCCCAATTGTTGATTTGTCGATTCTAGTCAAAGTCGATTAAAGCCGCAACTGCCATACATTAGCCGCAAGATGGCTCTCGGGTAGGGTTTATATAATTCTGTAAATGATTCAAATCGGAGAACCCTTATTCCAAATTTCACAATCATCAATGCACTGTTTTTGTAATCATTTTGCATGCTACTAGATTATTGCCGGTTATTACATTTAAATGGCAAAATTTTGTTTTCCAAAGAGTATTTGTTTTATGCCGTTTGGAGCCAAAATTTGAAATTCGAGGGAAATGCACTCTATACACATGGACCTGTGTTTATTCACCATCAGCAGATAGCTTAGTGCAGTGTTGTACATAGTTTGATAGTCTCCTCTTACAAATATTTTCTACACTGGCAGTAAAAGTTGGGGGTTCAAATATGTCGTTGATTATGAAGGCTGAGGCGGCTGGTCACTGATGGTCAATTTTCTGTAGGTTATATCGACGTCGCTTGTCTCTCCAAGCTCCCAAGGCGTTTGCTGTCAGAGATTACGTGGTAAATTGTTGTTGTTGGTTGAGGCAATAGATGACCTCTATAAGTGAAACCAACGAAGTTATTTCGAACGTTTACGGAAATGGCCGAGCGATGTTCCGATTGTTGATGAAACATCAAAACGGGCATGTCTAGCTTCGTGTTAAAAAACAAAACATAAAAACAATGAGCCTTTAAAATAGATGGCTCCATCAATCATTTAAAAAGGAAACGGTGTTTAGTTCATAGTTGGGATGTCAGAATCTCAGTTAGAAAGTTATCAGCAAATGTGTTGCATTTCAAATTAAGAAATTCAACAAACATTTACAAAATCCACTATTCAGTGTCAAATTGAACATAAATTTATATATTGTATATTTGTATTTTTTCTAATATAGTTCAACTATTGAAACTAATTTAGTTTAAACATATTTTATTGCCAAATAAACACATATTATAATATTTATCATGTATATAAGTCAAATACAATTTAAGGCAAAAAGGTCTGGCCACAAGTTCTCTCAACATTAGATACGGCCATTCCCTTTTTCAACTATATTTTGCAATTTTTAACGATGGTTAAGTTATTACATTCCTGGCAAGTAAATATGAATGACATAAAGTGTACTGAGTTAATGAGAAAATATACATGCGTACTCACGCCAACACACACGTACACACGCACGCACGCACACGCACACACGCCCGCACACACACACATATATACACAGAGATTCACATGCAAACATACATACACGCACACACACATGAATGGATGTTGAGGTATTTACTGAAAAGCGGGAATCATTTTATTTTTTTTATTTTTTTTAAATGAGATTAAATATTAAATTATTAGAAAATATACACACACACACATATATGTATATAAAGTATTATCTGGTTGGTCACTTATATTCACGCGATCGGTTGAAACTAATCTTGACAATAACACTGAATTGAATGTATTGTTTCCGGACAAGTTGTCTATATTAGCACAACAAAGTGTAAACTAGTATTATCCAAATTTTAATTTATAATCCAAAACTACAAATTATCATTGGTTTCATTATTTTGAAGTTAAATTTCAAAATTCCTACATAATGTTTAATCTTAAAAATAGTTGAAACAAAAAAAAGTAGAAAAATAAACTGCCGAATATGTTTTATTTATGATAAAAAGGCGGATGAAGAAGAATATGAAGAAGAAGATGATGAAGGTATTTTATTAACTGAAACAACATTAATTCCCAATACACGCACAATCTTTATAATGGAAGGGAGATAACCGTTAGGCGGTTAGTGGTGAGTGATATTGAAAGAGTTACATTTTCTTTAAAATAATATTTTTTAAATAAAAATAACAATGATATTAGATAAACCAAGCCTCCCGTGCCCTTCTTGTTGTGCTGCTGCATATCTCGTTTATAATCCCTGCAGTAAGGATATGGGATGTTTTTCTTCCGTTACTTCCGTCAATCAAGCCTCGTTTCCGTGGAAGGTTAACGGGCATTTGCATCACTGATTAACATAGAGATTCAGTGAGACATTTTACGTACGCTTGGTATCAGTCTCTCTGTACACGGATCAGCTGATTTAAATCCACTACGCAGGATTGCATGCTTGCATTACCTTGCCCGAATAAGGCACTGTTGGAGCGTGTTTGGAAAAAAAAGAAGCCGGAAGAAGCCTCGCCGAGAATTGATCCTGGGACCTCTGTAGTCAAGAATGCTACACCACTAGACCAACACGACTCCTTACTACCATTCCAAAGAACAGTCACACAAATCTCCAACGGCGAGCAATTCATTCAATAGACGTTCGCTGTATGTTCATATTTATACACTTACTGGCTACTGAACCGCGGATGGGACATGGGCATTGACACAAAGTTGAGCCATTATAGGCAGATCTGCGTTACCATAGCAGCATTTACTATCAAATATTTTCATCATTGCTGCAAGGTCATATAAAGGTCACAGCTTGATGTTCATGGTTATTAATTAATGGTGTTAAACATTGACAATTACCATATCACAACTCTATTGTCACTGTTGCTAATATTGTAAATCACACATCAATGTCCAGCCCTGATACATTCACTTGGTATAACTTTCCCATTGACAGCAAATTTAACATTTCTATCGTCCCCTTTTTCCTGAGGATGATGCCCTGGGTCAGTTAGGAATGGCGGACCTTCGGCACCAACAGTTGGGGTAGCTGTGTTAGTAGATGTCGGTTGTACACCTTTTGCAGTAACAATGGGCACTGGCAGATTGGGATTGAGTGCCGCCCCTCCTGGTCGTATATGATCGTCTGCAGGAATTGGGTGATGTCTTCCTGCATAGGCGTTCAGTGGGTTCGGCACCGGGTCGACTTCTTGCGCTGGGCCGTACATCTCGGATGTATTAGGCGGTGATACATACCCTACACTACCATTCAAATGCTCGGGACGGCAACGGGCTTCTACCAGGTTTGGTGCAGGTTTCTGTGCTCGGAACTCTCCATGGTCCACCGGTGTCGCGGCAACTCCATTAGGTTTTGCGACGTGTGCAGCGGTCCCGACAGAAACAACCGAATCACTTTGTTTGACGTCTTTATCAGATATTTTTCTCGCCGGTAACATCATTTCAGTATTCACGCGTGCCTTGTCTTTGTGTGGAGTATCGTTTCCTTTATCATCATCATTTTCAATTAATTTGAGTGTTGTGTCTTGTTCGTTACTGTCATCGTCCAGACTATTCCGTGGTTTTGCACCGCATTGTGTATGTCTGCAATTTCTCTTTCTTCGTCTCCGTTTGTTTCGCCAGCATTTGAAGCCCAATAGCAGATAACCTAATGCCAGAACAGCACACATTACAGATAGTGGTACTGTTAAATTTAAAACTTCTTCATAACAGTCTGAAATGGAGGTTACGTGTATATTTATTTTTACAATTTATTTATGTTTTCTAGAACTCAATTTTAGTCTTATATTCTATGTTTAACACAAAAAAGTACACCGAAACACCGATTTCGAACATATATATCGAAACAAAATTGCGGTTACAGCATACAACATTAAATAAAAGCAACATTACAGCATTACAATACAATCTTTATGAAATAAGTCGATCATCCTTAAAATAGTTTTTGCAGTTCTTCTACCTCAAAGTACAGCTTGTTTTATTGTATTTCAAATGACTGAACTATTTTAAATGGTATCTGTATACTCTTGTTAATACGTGTGTAATTTAAAAAAAACAACAAACATAACAAAGCCCGCCCACCAACTCCCCCACACAAAATACACGCTACGTACTACGTTTTTATAAATCCTTCATAACGTTCTTGAAAAGCATTTGCATTTTAAAATTAGTTACATATGCACCGTAGAGAAAGTTACCGTCAGGTTCGCATGAGGGCAGCGCTGGGGACCAGATGCCAAATTCCCCACATATCGTCTGACTGTGGCCAACAATACGGAATTTTTGGTGACATGTAGTTACCACTGTTGTTCCGCTTGCATGGCTGGTTTCTGTAGACCCGTTATGGTCGCCGTTTGTTATATTACTCACGGGAGGACAGGGTCTTTCTGCAAACATTATTAGTTCAGTTCATTTCTTTAGAAGCATAGCATTTACACAGGGGTTATGTAAATCTCTTTTCTCTTCGATATTTCCATTCAAACATTTTCGTCAGGGATGTAGATACATGCATGATAAAAGTTAAAAAAATCACATTTTCGGCCACCTAGCCTTTATAAAGAATCGAAAAGTCATTTATACAGCTAGGTGACATCCATTTTGACAACATTTGTTTTTCTAAGAGACTTCTTAATGTTTGAGCGATCACTTACCTCTCGCCACAGAGGTTGAATGTTCGAGTCACGCTCGCTTTAAAAACTGTATACGAGAAAGTTTGCCAGTTACTTGCGGAAGGACGGTGGTTTTACTTAGATTCATACTGAGGTCATCCTCCACCAGTAAAACTGCATATGCCATATATAACCTGATATGTGTTGAAAATAGCATTAAACCGTAGTTAAATGTTTTTCTTTTCTTTTTTGCACTCGCTTAATATTTCAAATACCAACATTTTCTACGTGCTAAACTATAAATATAAAGTATTTTCATTTCACTCATTTATCATGATTTACAAGTTTGCATTTTAAGCCGGGCTTTATGCATTAAAGCTTTGCAGTACTGATCACCGCCAAAATAATCATACGCAACAGGGACTACTTTTTATTCCTTGAATTTCATTTTATTCGTGCATTTAATATAAGCAAGCAGAAATAAATGAAACAATGAAAATATATATTGTGAACATTGTATTATGTCTGTATAAAAATGTAGCATAAAACAAACAAAACGCTACAATACTCTCAATCAAATTAGGAAGGCGTATTCATATTAATCAAAGCCCGACCATCGGTACTTATAAGTACTTTGATGTGTTTAGGTTTTTATATATAGGAGATTTATTCTGAAAGAGGTACTTGCCAAAATATTCAAGTCGCATCTATTTGCATTTTGAAAAGTCAACTTGCGAACTGCTTTCAAAGACATTGTATGTGTAAACATAAATAAAACTAATTCGATTTTAATATTTTAAATCGAAACTAGATACTTCACAATTAAATAGCTTACCCATTTCTTTCTTCATCTCCATCTTCAGAAGAAAGTCTGTAACAGAAAAGGCAATACACAAACATATTAAGTATCTGGATTCATTGTAACTGACAAGACGTATGAGTAAGAACGTTTTGAAGATTGATGTTTGTGAGGTAGTGGAGGTGTGCTTCAATGTTTTCCAATAAAATATTAGTTATGGATATAAGGCAAATTTAGTTGACATACAAAACAAAATTTTTTCATTTCTTATTTTATCTCAATTCTCCTCAAAATTTCTATTTCATGAAAATGATATATTTTTGCAATTATTAACAGTGTTACGCCCATTGGCGTCCAAACTCCTTCCCATATGAAACATTCTAACGTTTATTTTAGGTAATCTAGGCAATAAGTTCATTAATTGGTATTATGGCAATAAGCTTATTGGTTAGCATTATTTTAGGTTGTCTTGGCAATACGTTTCTTAATTAGCATTATTTTATTCTATCTAGGCAAAACACTGATTGGTTAGCGTTTTTTATGTTGTCTAGGCAATACGGTGATTGGTTAGCATTATTTGAGGTTTTCAAGGCTTTACGTTGACCAATTAGCATTATTTGTTGTCAGCTAATAATGTGCAAAGTTAAAGATGTAGAGAGAGAGAGAGAGAGAGAGAGAGAGAGAGAGAGAGAGAGAGAGGGGGGGGGAGCGAGAGAGAGAGAGAGAGAGAGAAAGAGAGAGAGAGAGGGAGAGAGAGTACAATTTTATGCAGTGGTAATAATAATAATAATGATAATAATGATTGTTTAATTCAGTTTTCAGTTACATTGTACCGTGGTAGTCAGTTAGGTGTTTACAGTACATGCTACTGTTCGCATTGTTTTGTTATGTTGAACTTGAACGTACCTACACAGTAGGGTGTGCAGTTTTGTGGTAGAATCGGATGATAGCATTCGTCGCGGATCTCCTCGCAGTTCCTACATATATTAAATATTGTACTGCAAAATTGATCTTGACCTCCACTGGAAAGTAAACAAGCATTTCTTTAAATTGTTATTATAAAGTCACGTGGTTGCAACTACTTACAATCAAAACTGAACCATACTTGTTAGGGTTTGTAGTGAACGAAGGATATCATGTGCGGATCTATATACTTACCTCACACCGCCGTGGTCGTGGATTCGAGTTCAGTTCGGTTAAAATGCTTATTGTGGAATACACAACCTGTATCGTTCGGAAGGGCAAATGTTCTATAGATTCTTTGAAAGGTATCCGAGGTGTTCCTCCACCAATAAAACATAACCTCTAATGTGTTGAAAATGGTGTTAAGCCCCTTTAAGAAACGACAAGAGTAAAAATAATAACAAAATCATGCATTGTCGTTAGTTCGATTATAACTCGAGTACTACTCGGCGTACTAGCCCCGAAGTTATAATATTTTTTCATGCTCTACTCAAATATAAACTCAAACACAACCTCCAGGTTTTGTATAAAAATACAACTTTTGAATTAAAGCCCAAGAGACTCGACCTCGAATTTGAAAGTACCATTGCTTACTTAAGTTAAATTTATTTTGTTATAATGAGTACATTTGTTTTTAAGTTGAGCATGAGTTTTTCCGTTGATCCTGGAACAATATTTTATAATCTCGATTCTTTTTGTTTTTTGAATGGAGGTTAACGCCATTTGCAACACATTTCAGGTTATATAATTATGTCATATCAAGTTTTATTGGTGGTGGAAGATTTTAGAATGAATCTTGAATCTGAGTAGAACCACCTTCCTTCCACAAGTAACTGGAGCGAGCGGGACTCGAACCTACAACCTCAGCGTTGAGAGATAGGTGATCTTCAGACGGCGCCTTAGACCACACTAGGCCACGGAGGACACTGGGACTACGGTTCTATAAGCCCTATGTTACGAGTAACGTTTAATATATGTGTATATTTATATGAACCGAATAAAAAGTCGATAATCGCACATACCCTATACAAATATATGGATGAGCAAAATAGTATAATTTGATCGCAAGTCCAAAAGACAACAACAACAACAACCCGTGTTTAGAGTAACTTGACAACAATTAAGATAGGTAGATTGGCAATTCTTTCTTTTGTATTTTTCTAATTATTTTTATTTCATCGAGAAAATGTCATAATAATGAACAGATTTTAACTGGATTTTTCCCCTACTCTATATAAAACTAACTATGGTAGAAAAGCAATAAGAAACATGAAAATATAATCTACCTGACACATTTTAGCAGATTCGTTTCGCAGTTTTTCGTACTGTACATTTTTATATATATATATATATATATATATATATATATATATATATATTCAAGATAAAAACACGTAAAGGTTGGGACTTAATTTTCTGGTCAGTCGGGTAACCCTAAATACAGTTTTTTTTCTGACCTAATGCAAGTCTTCTACACTTACACGTTACAAACGTCCCCGTGGCAACCAAAAGGAACTATTGCGGACGCCAAAGTTGCCAGCGCCAGCAAGGCAGCTACACAGTACGTACCTAAAATGAAAAGTAACACACATTAACACTTATATTATGCGGATCAAGGGTGCTTTATGAGTGATGGCAAGAATAGGACCACTGAAATACATGCCGTGAGAGGCGACATAAGTTGAGTACTTGATATAATCTGCTGAACATATCCAGCCATACTCCAGGTATCACATTTTTGTACGAGGAGAGAAGATCGGTATATTTCTTCCTGTTAGTGGCATTCAACCCTTTTGTATTGATACGCATTTAAACTGCATTTAATTAATTAATCGTAAATGTATCGCCATTGTCCATTGGCTAATCCTCTCTCACCCCTTTATATTTATAGTCCATAGGCGTCCTGCGCTATAAATACATATATATCAGGAATTCCCATCCTATTTATAGAGTAACTATGTATATTAAAATAGAACAGGTGTCACCCCATATATTTAAGATATATAGATATGTTGTTTTCTCAATATGTTAACTATTAACTCTTTAATATAATCGACATCATATTAGAAAGTTAAAGCTATATCAAACCTGGTCGCACACAATGCCCACGCTATCCTAATTGGTAAATTAAGACGATATGAATTTCACGATTATAGCTATTGAATTATTTTTATATTTTTTATATTTTGAATATATAACTTGGTATATAATTACGTTTAGCGTTTAGTCAATTTATGTACAAGCACAGTACGTCACTACACGCCTGTATGGATGTAGTGTCTGCTGGCTGCAATTCGGACTGGCGAAGCTTCAGAAAGTGGTGTAAAAACATCGGCGTAGGCTCCCCAACCCAACCTTAATACTGGGGGGTGGGGTGGTGGGCAACAGTATACTTTGTCCCCCCTCCTTCCAAATATGTTGATAAAAGATGTCTAAAAATACCAAACATCTGGAGTTAGTGACAACCATATATCTTTGCTTAAAACTAACCTGAATGCAGCATTTGTTGTTTAAATATTTTTTCCGGGGGAATCCCCAGAACCGCAACCATCCGGATTCCCACACTCTTCCTCTGTTTTAGTTGGCAGTGAATGAGATTGACAACCCAGTGAAAGTTCCTGTTAAATACATCTTATAGTTTTTAAAAACGTTTAAGTGTCACCGTGAAAATATTGGAGTAAATAACAACCAGTTTCCCCCTAAATCGTACTGTAATACAGTATTTTGTTTTTAAGATATCAAGATTTTCCAGGCGAGGTCCCTCTTACCCCCACAAGCAAGGGTTACCCTCTCCCACACTGGATTGAATGTCAACTTTTTTTTCTTCTGAAACCCCACTTTAATGCAGCATTTCATCTTTTCCGGGATAGGCATCTGTACCCCCACCAGCAGGGATCCGTTCCCACACTGGTATCGATAACAACCTCTTTCTAATTAAAACCTACTAGAATGCCGTTTAGTTTTTTAAATATCAACAACCAGGGATCACAACCTCCAATATCTCCTCTCCCGTCTTGCTCCCATTGCATGAGGTACCGGATTAAAACCCCGGTCTAAGTTCGTTTTTAATACATTTTATGCTTTTTTCTTTAGAACATATTTAAAAATCACAAACTATAGGAATTATTATAACAACCATATGGGTTTCTTAAAATCTCCATAGAATGCAGCAGTCGGTGACTGATATATCAAAATGATCCGGAGAAGGCCCCTTACCCGTAAACCCAATAGTGGATGTGTGTGTGTGTGGGGGGGGGGGGGGGGGGGGGGTACTTTCTCCCACACTCTCTCGCCAGGTTGGCCTCCCCAGTAATTGAAACGCCCCTATGCCCATGGAAACATATATGATGCATATATATCATCGCGAAAAAGATGTTTTTGTAATATTAATATACGATAACTCACGATAACATATCTAACATATATTAAATAAAACCAAATGTTTAACTGCATAAACAATATAAATTGAGGAAACAACGTTTAACATAATTATTGCTCGTATATAATAACCGATTAATTGGTAACAATAACATGGATAATATTTCATTTATAAATCTAGATAAAAAAGAAATTGTTTTATTTATATAATTATAAAACATATATGTCATCACGTGAAACGTGCATTTTTGTAAGTCAAGATAAACCCTTTATGCATTTTTTTTGGTATTTATATATATAAGGGGGTGGGGGTCAATTAACGTTTCCGTACACGAAAGAGTAAGTATATATAGATATGGACTTTTCTAGACAACCAATTGTTAAAATTAAGTTATAACGTAACTTTTTTTTTCAAAAGTAGAAAAAACTATAACTTTGGTTTTCAATATTTCTCCGTTATTTCATAAAAAAGTCACGAACCTTTCATTTTTAAACAAATTACTATATATGTCAGTTGTTTACACGGTTTACGCTTTATTATACATTATCTTTGCCAACCTACCCGTGGCTATACTTATACCTGTAAGCATATAAGCGCGTGGTTAACACTTCCTACATTTATTTACCAGCTCTATATCGTCAATAATGTAAATCATTAATTAGGAAATAGAATCTGAAATCAAACAATTACTTACACATCTTAAAGTCCTTTATTTATCTGCTTTAGGATTAGAAGACCACGTGAAAAAAACACATATACTAGAGCTACTATTGTACGTCCACAAAAGAGCATTTTAAAGACTTCTTTATTTTGCGACAACTAATTAATGGGAAACCAAGTGGGAAACCAAGATTGATTATCGGATGTTGCGGATATGTACGTGACGAGTTGTTAGTTGTTTAAAAAAATGCGCAATATATATTTTTAATATACAAATTCTCTATTAAAATTAAAGTCACGCAAGAAGTTAAGGACTGGTATTAAGTAATGATACATTGTGGCAGTGTTTACAAAGACATACTATCAATAAAAAATATAAGGCGATCCTGGCCGTTTAAATCGTTTTCACGGGTATTATTTCATTCAAAAATATAGAAATATGTTTTTCATGCCTGTCTGAAGTTTTACCTTCAACACTTTTGTAGAATCACGATTTCCCCATTATTGCCGTATATTTGTATGGTTTAGTCCCCAACGGTCGTCCGTGACCGAGTGGTCTAAGGCACCGTCTCAATGTCGTAGGTTGTAGGTTCAACCTTTATGTGAGAAAGTTTGTTAGTTACTTGCAGAAGGACAGTAGTTCTTCTCAGATTCATTCTCAGATCTTCCTACACCATTAAAACTGAATTTGGCATATATAACCTGAAATATGTTGAAAAAGATGTTATGCACCATTCAAAATAAAAATAGTCCCCGAGAAAAAGAAGAAAATATGTATATGTGTTCAACATCTGATAACTGTACGGCTAGTTCACCGTGTACATAACCACTAGTTGCTTATTGTGGACAAAAATGCACTGTACGCTTAGTTGTTTACATTATCAACCCAAAACCACAGTTGTATATGCATGTTGAACAATATGTATATGGAACTTAATAGACCTCGCGTAGTGACACATCAAATTTCAAATATTTTTTATTCTGTTTGTAGTATAGGTATATTTCTTTTCAAAATCTGCATGTATACACGGGTATTTATTGATAGATACTAAAATTAATAGAGTAAGAAAAAAAAAAGATACCACACATGACGTATTTCTTTTATAATTTAACACAGACAAAAATGTACACTTTCTTTTACACTTGAAGATTTACTTAACGCCTATAAAACACAAGTATGAGTATTGTATCAAACCAGACACGACATGAATGATAAACAAAGACAAAACTTTCTCTTTTTTTCAATTGTAATCCAACGATTTAGTCACTTTAAAAAACAAATTTATCAATTTAATTGCGGTTGACATATAGGAACTGATTAATAAAATGATAGCAGATCTGGAATAAAAATATATTATATCCAATAGTCAACAATATGCGTTATTAATGACGTTTAGTATATATATATATATATAGGATCATGGAAAACAATTTTTAATTAAAGCATCACTAAAATCTGGATATGCCATATTGTTGTGTTTTGAAATTGATGTTAAACCCTATTTAACATAATATCATAATATATGTACATCAGTGATTCATTTTGAAATTGGAATTAATGAGTCCCTTTAACAACAACATCAGTATCATTTTTTATTTGTATTAATAAACAACAGGTTAAAAAGTTTGACTGGTCAGTGTGACCATTGTGAAAAACAGCAAGGACAGTAGTGCGAAACAGGTCAAAGAGGTGAAGGGCCCCATCCCCTTTTGCATTTTGTATGATTTTATATGATAAAATGGTCATCAAACAAAAGTAATATATACATCTTATAAAGTCCACAACTTCATATACATGTATATATACTTTGGAGTATATTTTTCAAACTTTGTGTCCTCGGAAATAATGAGTCTGACGCGATGCACATACATGTATTCTTTAACCATATATAACTATATATATATATATTAAAACATATGTAAATACACATCAAAAACAATATAAAATTATCATTTTACCTTATCATTCTTGATAGAATTACAAAAGACTATTTATTTCTTTTTAAAATATTAATCAAAAAGTCAATTGTATAAATGAACCATATTTAAAAAGTTTGTATATATACAATAACAGTTGAGGTACTATTGTTTATTTTGGCTTATGGTCCAAAGGGTATTGAAACTATATTCTGATGACATTTGAGCCTGAGGTTGAAAAATATGCTATTGCACTTGCCTTTAAAGGTTAATATCTAAAAAAATAAGCCAACTATCACTCCAGGCCAGATTGATAATTCATGTTATTTGTATGAAGTGTGAGTAATCCAATCCACTTTGATATTTCTTCACAGAATCATCATCAAAGACGATAGTCGATACCCACGAAGAATTCAAGTCAATGGGCGGTCATATACACAACTCAAAAAAACTTTTAACCAAGTATGGACGGCGTGACATGACCGACAAACTTCTCATATTCATTGCTCTAGTGTTTTTCTTTGCAACAGTGATATACATTTTGAAGTGTTGTTTATGGAGTTGATACATACATATTTTTTGTTGTAATTTATTCACGAAGGAAAAAAAATGTTTCAAAAGTGCTTTCATCAACTTATAACTTTGAATTTAGGTGTTTGTGTAGCCAAAGGCTGGTGCAATATCTGTCTTAAGTAGGGTTGGTGGTATACATGTAGCTGGCAGTGAAGATGACAAGATATTTAAGCAACATTGGTATCAGGATATGATTCAGAAGGTGATTCTTGTGTGGTCTAGTGGTAGAGCATTGAACCCAGGATCAGAGGGTCATGGGTTCAATCTTCGGGAACAGCTAGTGTAGGGCCCTTGAGCAAGGCACCTTATCTGCTTCTGCTTAATACTGGTTCTACCAAGGAAGACTTTGAGCAGGATTTGCATAGGTCATAAGAGCTTGTTTCACAATCAATGTAAAATAAATAAGTTTGAATTAAGGAGGTCAGGAGTTCGAGTCCTGGGCCTAAATTCATCAATAATTTGAGTCTGAGAATCGGACTCGGACTCAAATCTTACATTTTTATAAAATCAAGTAAATATACAATTGTAGGTGTTACATGTGATCCTGTAACATTTTCTGTTATATAATCATTAAAACTGCTTGTTTCGACAAATAAATATAGTAATCTGCTTTAATAGTTAATTAAAGTTACTTGAAGCTTAAAAGTTTGACATTTTGAGTCTGACTCAAATTAGTGATGAATTTAGCTTCAGTTTGATTCAAAAACATTGTGAGACAGTTTGCAAGTTACTTGCTGAAACACCGTGATTCTACTCAGATTTGTAAGATAAAAAATTGCGTTGAAACCCCCTTAGAAAGATATTGCTGTCTATGAATTTGACTTAATGCTGGCAAGACAGATGTATCTTAACTTTGTTTAATGGTTCTTATGTTTGTTTGAGATGTCGTGATAAATTGTCTAAGCTATTTAGCTTGTGTTAAGTTTCCAATAAGAAAAAGTATTGTTTATGTTTATAATATTTCAAGAATATTTCTTATAAAACTTGCTTTGTCTACATGTATTTCATTTGTTTGATAAGTTCATTTACTTGTTCATGTATTTCATAATATTAGACAGAAATAATACATGTATTTACAACAGTGACTACTGTGTACAGTTGTCTGTATGTTCCATAAAGTAATATCAATGCATCCATTTCCTATAGTGTTCAAGGAGTCTGTTGTGACAGAAATACCCGTTGGAAACGAATTGGTCCCCAGGAAATGGCAGATCTCATTAGTGGATCCTCTGTGACCAAGTGTTTTAGATATTGTCTCAAGATCACTTGCTTATCACCACTAAGGTTGTGGCTTTGATCCAAACTCTAGATTTTATGCAAGAAGATTTGCCAGTTACTTGTCAGATTGATTGATTGATTGAATAGTCAGCGTCATTTTTATGACATGGAGGGCTAACAGACGATCAGTCAACCTAACCACTGTTTCCTGGGATCCTGAAAGGTTAACAAGTAATCGAGCACACCCCATCTCTGCAAGTAACTGATAACTTTCCCACTTGAATCAACGATGACAGACAAATGATAATGAGACAAATGTTGTATATCAATCATCATGAAGACTGTTGCCGGGCGTGGACTCGAACTCATGACCCCTGGATTGATAGGCATATGCGTAACCAACTGAGCTAACTGGGGCCCGGCAGTTACTTGTCAGAGCATGTAGTTTTTATTTAGATTAATGTTCACGAGTCCTAGATCTTCATCAGCTAATAAAACCAGTTGTCATAGATAGCCTGTAGTGCATTGACAATTTTGATAAAACAATTTAAAATCATATACCGATAACACCTGGATAAAGAAGAAAAAAAATGATATTATCTAGATATTTAATTAAAAACAATATCATACAAGCAACAGTAATAACATCTACAAAATTTAGAAGTAATGTAATACATTAATTACTTGTTTCAACAATGATATAAAAAATACTCATAACTACAACCACATCTTATTTTACTGTCTTCAGTAGTCACTGAAAGGAATTTGGCAGGAGACTTGAATACAAATGAATTTGGTTTCAAACCATGAATTCGGAAAATTAAAAAGTGGCTTTGCAAAAGGGGCGACTACTTACAAAGTAAGTTTCAATAAGAAAGATGGATAATAGCATGTTGGCTAAAAAAGCTGAAGGTCGGTATCCCATATGATATCCATGTGTTTATTCTAAATCAGCCCCTCTGACTATTTGTAGCTGTCTACAGACTGTTATGAAGCCAATCTAATATTCCCTTCATAACTACTTTAAGGAAGTACACTGGGAATTTTCAAAATTTGCAAAAACAAAGATTTATACCACGACAATATATACTCATTGACTCGGTATTGCCATAAGGATATTTGTTTAAACATGCAAAAATAATAAATTGAAGAGTGATTTCCTAACTTGGCCTGCATGCACAGGTTATACTAAAATATATTTCCCACTTTAAATTGCATCATATTTTGTGACATATAAAATGAGTCCGATGCTTTCATTTTGACTTCATATTGGTTACATATTGTAGAATTTGTTTCATCTTAGAAAGAGCCCTTATGATGACATGAATAAGGTCAAGCACTTTTTGCATGTACGTGCCATTTATTTTTAGAACGGGGATTTCATTTTAATTTCACCTCTCTTATTTTGTCACTGGTGGATTTGAAAAACCAAAGTATTTGTATTTAATTAATTAGTGAGTATGAGGTGCGTTTTTTCCATTTTAAAATAAAAAAAAGTTTATTTTTTATACATTGTAACAATTTTTATCCGATATACTGCCTTTAGAGATAATTGTGCCTGTATTAAATATGCACTAGGTATTTATAGGTTACTCATATTCATGTTGAATGTGATGAAACAGAAAAGCTAGAATCACACAATGATGCACTTAATTGATGAAATGGCATTTCTGAGAAGTTCCTAGAACATCAACACCATAAGATATACTTTCAGTTATCATTGCATATAATACACTGAGAAGTTTCTAGAACATCATCAACGTAAGATGTACTTTCAGTTATCATTGCATATAATACACTGAGAAGTACCTAGACCATCATCGACGTAAGATATACTTTCAGTTATCATTGCATATAATACACTGAGAAGTTCCTAAAAAAATCTGCACCGTAAGATAAACTTTCAGTTATCATTGCATATAATACATTGAGAAGTTCCTAGAACATCATCACCATAAGATATACTTTCAGTTATCATTGCATATAATACACTGAGAAGTTTCTAGAACATCATCAACGTAAGATATACTTTCAGTTATCATTGCATATAATACACTGAGAAGTTCCTAAAACATCTGCACCGTAAGATATACTTTTAGTTATCATTGCATATAATACACTGAGAAGTTCCTAGAACATCAACACCATAAGATATACTTTCAGTTATCATTGCATATAATACACTGAGATGTTTCTAGAACATCATCAACGTAAGATATACTTTCAGTTATCATTGCATATAATACACTGAGAAGTTCCTAGACCATCATCGACCTAAGATATACTTTCAGTTATCATTGCATATAATACACTGAGAAGTTCCTAAAACATCTGCACCGTAAGATATAGTTTCAGTTATCATTGCATATAATACATTGAGAAGTTCCTAGAACATCATCACCATAAGATATACTTTAAGTTATCATTGCATATAATACATTTAAAGTTCCTAGAACATCATCACGGCAAGATACACTTTCAGTTATCATTGCATATAATACATTGAATATTTCCTAGAACATCATCACGGTAAGATATACTTTCAGTTATCATTGCATATAATACACTGAGAAGTTCCTAGAACATCACCACCATAAGATATACTTTCAGTTATCATTGATTGCATGTACCAACATTTTCATTTATACAAAATGCAACCATAAAATTTTGAATGTTTCGATGTTGAGGTAAAAATAATTATCTAGTGTTTCCGAAAAGTGTTTTTATGGAAAATGTAAAAATTATTTATATGATAAAACAACACACAAGTAAATACCAAGAGTCTCTTTTAATTACTTCCATTGTTTGTTACGTTTGGCTTTCTTTTAATTCACTGAGCCAAATTTCTAACTGGTCACCCACCCATCTTGTCAGCATTTCTCAAAAATGAAAATAGTAACATAACAGCTAGAAGTAGACTATGTGCAAAATTTCATTGCTATTATTGTATCGACAATTCATAATATAACACAATAACATAATAAATGAAAAAGTTACATCATTGTAAAGAGCATCGCCTTCAGTTTGAAAAAGTCACTTTTTTACAGTGATTTGAATGGGATAAATATGAAGTCATAATATAAAGCTATTTCAATCTCTTAAAATGCAATTAATAAGCACATTAAACAAAACAGAGTGTGTCCCTGCCACTCATTAGATATTCTAGTATCCAATAGTTAGATGTTTTGTCATTAATTGTCTTAAATTCATCTTATAAATGAGTTTCTGTCAAATAAAAAAGTGTTTTCTATGGAATTTGAATGGTACATTTAAATTTCAGTTTAGTGTAACTTTCATAAAATGTTCATGACGCCTCACTAAATTATTCAAAACATTAATATTTATATATTTGTTTGTCAAAATTTCAGGATGATATTCTAAGAAATTCAGGGGACCAATTCGAGTTGGTTAAAAGTATACATATAATTACTTTTCATACTATACAGAGGTAAATATAATGTATGATCTTGACAGTCAAGGTCATGGAACAACCTGTGGGAAGAAATGCCATACAACAGCCATGGAAGCAAGGTCTTGCAATAACCAATTGACCTGATGCAAGAGTGACTATCGTTCCACCCACTACCCATGTGGCGTTATTTGTCCATTGAAATACAACTTAGTGTTAACTTTCAGTCAGTTAGCTTGTCTAAGGAAAATGGCATATCTGGAAACAATATCGATTACTGATTGGATTATAGACATGTTTAATTAACAGTCCGTGTAGGGTCAATTGGAAGGCAAATCATGAGACAAACTTGAAAAAAAAAAAATGTCTTGCCCAAACCCAACGGGAAAGCAGTATCTTGTTACAATCTTAACAGTACAACTTATTTTACATTTGATTATACAACTGTGAATAAAATCCTATCTTATATTCTCTAAAAGATATGAAATGAATTCCACAACAAATTCAGTGAACATTAAAAACAATATTGTAAATGCTTTTGGCAGTAATATCTCGGCGGAGCTACAAAATATCTGTCTATATGCTGCAATTTTGTTTTGCTTGTTTTCCAACAGTATTTCTGTTATTAATGGCAGCTGTTCCTGGGATGCCCTAGGCAGTTAAACAGTACTGTACCCACCTCTTCAAGTCACTGACTTCATTCCCAACACACTCAGAGGTGGGAGACTTGTGGCTGTAGAATGAAGTTCATGACCATCCATCACAGAGACAGGCAGTGCTGGGATTCAAATTCATGACCTCTGGATTGACAGTCAGAGTCGCAACCAACTGAGATAGACTGGACCAACAATTTAACTTGAAATGGTTTGATTAAAATGAAATTATGGTCAGTCTACTTTTAATTTCCCAAGTCTGATTCACTTTCACTTTAATTCAAATACTTCTGAAAAACTAGAGGTTTAAATGGAGGTTACTTATAGATTATTTAGAAAAATTCCATGTTCAGGACAAAGTCTGCTTACTGGGCCACAATGGCCCTATCCCCTGTCTTTGAACAAAGTTTTATTAAAGGCCTTGCTCATATGGATCATTTTATACCAATATGAACAAATATGACGTATCAGTTTTTGAGTAGGAAGATATTTGACAATTCACTATTTAATAACTTTTTGGGCCCTATTGACCACTAATGGATATTAAATCCCACTTTAATTAAAAGACCCAGTCTCAACTATTAGGACTAAACAATACTCCAGATACAAAGATCTGGAGCATTGTTTAAAAGGAAAGTTCTAAAATACTAGTATATGACAAATACAGAATTAACAGTGTTCCAATGGTGTTCACATACATGTAGGTGTTCTTATGGAAAAATCAAAGTCCCCTTACTGGGCCACAATGAATTCTTGCTCCTTTATTTAAATAAAATTGAAACCAACAGGGATTATTTATGTCTTAATATCAATATAGAACATTAAATCTATAGTTTTCTAAAATACTGAAACCACTCGAATCTTTTCCAAGTAGAGTGTCATAATAAAATAATGAAAAAAAGATTTTTAGAACTTCACAATTTTATCCCTTATCAGCTCCTTGCTGGTCCCTTATGGATTTCAAATCCCCTTTTAATGGAGTCAGTTTCAACTGTTATGACGGAACAATGCTCCAGACATTAAGATGATTGAAATAATACCTAATATAGATGAGATAAACAGAATTTCCTGTTTCCAATTGTATTCCTACAATCATGTATGTTAAATTTTAAGTCCTTTTGCTAGGACCCAATCAACCATAGCCCCTTTATTTGAACAAACTTGAAATCACAACTCATAGAGATATCCCATTTATGCTAAATATGAACAATATATAATCAAAACAATCTGAATGTTTTGCATCATAGTGTGTACTAAGACTACCAGTTTATTTCAAGACTGTATTATTTAATTTATTTTTCGGCTGAAAGGTTTTTACAAAACAGATAAATTAATTTTTTTAGTAATTTTAAATATTCACAATAATTAACTTTGAAAAGGGATAAATGTTTAATTGGCAATATCATTAACTATTTTTCATTATATATATAAAGAAATGTATTAAGAAAGAGAGAATAAAAATTGATTGTTTAAACACTTTCATCTAAATATATTCTCCAAACAATAGTATGAATGTACACATTCTCATTAAAAAATCTCATAAATTCATTCATTATTTATTCTATGATATTACCCTTCCTCCATTACTCTCCAAGGTGTGTAACGAGTCCGTTATCTTCTCCCTGTGTTTCTTATCCAACATATGTTTTGACACCTGTTAAAAAACACAAATCAACGTATCAAGAAATGAACAAGTTCCCTTAATGCAACATTTTTACTCATATAACAATAATGCTACTAGACCTGACATTTTGATGTCTTAATATTCAATTATCAAAAAGGTATAAAGACAAATTTTCTATTTCAAGTACCATTACATGTTTCTCAAAAAACATTGATTCAGCATTACTGCTGCAAAGTATTAGATCAAAGACATAACTTTGCATGGCCTTATCTGCAGTCCAACATATGGCCTGTAGATTGTACAAAAAAAACCCATCAATTTATGTGTAATCTCAAAATACAATAGCTTGTAAGTATCAATCATATTTTCTAAGCTTTATTTACCATGCAATTTCAGACAAACGTTTCTTAGTTTCCAAAGGATAGAGAAGCAAAACTGCTATATTCTGAGCTTTTTTAATCACCATGAAGTTGATTTCTTGAGTAGAATAATAAAACACACTGTCCACCAAACAACCAATCCACTCCATCTTGTCTGAAAGTTGAGTTGTTACTTATTAACATGTCACTTACTGGCACTACACAAGTTTATGTAGGTGAGGGTTGAGATGGGGTCCAACCACAACACTTAATTGTACCAGTGCGTCCAGGCCCGCTTCAAACACGTCACCATTACTGTGCGCCTACAACATAGAGACCAGAATGACAATTATCAAGCAAACTGTCTTGTGCCTACAACATAGAGACCAGAATTACAACTATCAAGCAAACTGTCTTGTGCGTTGCATTGCTTCTGACAATCATTCAGATACATCAATATTTTGTTTGATTATTCAACGCCATTTTATGCCATTGTTGGCTAACAGAAGATCAGACTAACCATTCTTGGAAGGTAAATCAGTACTCAAGCACACCCATCTCCTTAAGTAAATGATAACTTTCCCACTTGAGCCAGTGGTGAGAGACAAATGACAATGAGATTTAATATTGCTTATCAATCATCATGGATACAGTGGCTGAGTGGAGATTCGAACTGGTGACCCCTGGATAGATGGTCAGATGCTCTATAGTTACATTGTCTTAAAAATTCTACTTCAAAGACGAGCAGCAGCTTTTTTAAAATAGATAATGTGTCTTTAAACATCATAAGGCAGCACCATCATGTAAAATATATCCCATATAATGGCAATGTTGATCATGATTAGCCAATAAAAACTGGTCAAACAAATGACTCTAGAAATTTTTAGCTTTCAATCAGCTTTCATTCAGTTTTCAATGACCATGACACACATTACACATGCACTTAACATCATTTCCTTTAACAAATACATGTACCAGGGTTGGGGATAATCACATGTACAATGTGCATATTTCACCTTTGATATCAGTGGAGATTCTCTAACTGGTTATACATGACCAGAGACATAAACAGAGATAGTCAACTGCAGGCACTTGCCTAAATTTCAGGTGGTACATTTGGCATTTTCTAAATCTTGGAATTACAAACTCCTCCTGCACCAACTGAACATATTTTTGTGATTTTGGTATCAAAAGAAAAGGCTTGATTGTGACTTTGGATGGTAAACTGCTCTTTTTTAAATTTAAGGAAATGAAGAACTTTTTCACTTATTGTTATTTTTGTGTGATCATTTTCAGCCCATTTTTAAAGAAATCAGAAAAACTTCTTTAAAATTATTAATTATCTGTAGGACATTTCGCCATCAAATGGAGAATAATCTTCTTCATCTTTCTAAATAAAACTTATATTTATATTATGTGTTCTTAAAATGTATTTGTTAAATCAAGTACACTTTCATTTTTTTTTGTTAAAAAAAAAAAAAGAATTCGTAAAAATTCCAACATTTTTCGTTTTCAATCCATAATAATTTGATCTCTGAAGAAACATATTAAACAATTGATAACTGGAAATAGTCATCATTTTTATCAGCTTTACTTTGGTACAAAAATTAATAAATTCAGACAAAGATTCAAAGAGTTATTAAAGAAATACTAAAGGTGCAACCCAAAATAACAGCCGTGTACCGATATGTTATATTGATATTAGCCTGCCAGTCTCTGTACATGGCCTAGTAATACTCTACCTATAGACATTATATTGAAAAAGGACAGTACAGACATGGAGATATACTCTTAAAATAGATATAAGATGTTTGTTTGATATTTGGCCAGGTCATACAAAATTAAATAAGTGCTATCTTGATTGTTTTATGTAAATAATTTGTTATTGGATAATTTGTGGCCCAACCCTTTTGTTTTTTCATGTATACAGAAAAGCCATAAAATATGTTTAAAATAAAGTTTACATGACTGTATAGTAGGTCATTCATCACTGAGAGAATGATTAAATGTTATTTTATGACATTTATAACAAAGTACTCTCATCACATGCTACATATTGCAATTAGAATAAGTCTCTGTCGAGTATTATATCATTTTTGCCAACGAGTTTAATAAATTCAATAATAAATGAGCACAAATACAAGATTCATTTTATCACACAACTCAGAAAATTAGTACATTTACCATTTGTTTAGTTTATGATTTATATATTCGGGGATATGAGACTTGATTTATATAAATAATATGTAATGGACAGGCCTTTTAAAATTCCAAAATGCAAATCGGTCCAGGTTTTTTACTACCGTAAGAATCGCTCATGGATTTATTACACCCCTGCACCACCATAAATTACGTGATAAAATGATCAGCCACATACAGCATGATTTTGTAGTTAAAAAAAACTGTGCTTATTAAATAAAAAGAGACAACATTGTTTACATACTAGTGCACTATGAATTGCTACTGTAACTTTGGGCAACAGAGGAACCACTCTCTGTACCGAGTACTTAACCTCCAACATTTCTTTGAAACCATTTCTTGCCACAAATACATATGGATGGACCGTTTGTTTCAAACCCTTTAAAAAACAGTTTATTCTGATTACTGGTACTCTTTAAGTTTATATTAATTTATTTTAATTGCGAAGAAAGCTCAAAGCTGACATAAACTGCTCGAGTCCGCATTCTGATTAAAAGCAGAACTAAGTGTTGAATTTTGAGAGGCATCAAGTAGAGCTAGGGATTGAACCCATAACCTCTGGCATGAGCAGCCAACACTCGTTCCACTACACTACTGCTCAGCATTTTCTTTTGCTTGTTGCATTCATCAAGTGAAGTAATAGTGACTAACGTACAAAGTGGAGTTTGTAACATTCTTGTGTTTCTTAGATTATCAATAAATAATTTAAGGAATATTATTTCTTTAAATAAATCTACCATTCTATCTGCTATGCTATTAAAATGTTAATTACTCAAAATGACCTCTAAAATGTATGAAAGGATTTTACATAATATTATACTGGTCATACCTATTACCGCGAGTTTAAAACTTTGCCAACCATGTAAGTAATGGCATCAATAATAAACAGTAATAAAGTTACTTAAGTGTGCCGAGTAATAAACAGTTGCTGGTATGAAATGAAAACAAATGCCGACGCTAACAGAAATTAGAGCTTTGCTCATGTCTGCGATATTGTTATAATATGGGCATTAGCGGTAATAGGTATATCATGGTATTAGGTATACAAAGGATATATATTACTAAATCATAACACAATAATTAGACAGACATTGAAACTCAAACAATACTAGCACGGTCAAAATGTGTTAGTGCTCACTTCTATTAAGCAACCACTTGCCTTAAACAGCCACTTTTCTATTTACCATTCTTATAATTTTAGTTTTAATCAACCTGTATTAAGCAGCCACCTGCCTTAATGGGTTATTTCCCTTGACTGGCTGCTTAAGACTTGCTTGACTCTAGCTGTAATTCTAAGAGCGAAATATCGAGTCTGCAACAAACCTCGGCCAACGTAACTAGAACTGGGTCAAAATGTACTTGTTCTGGTGGGGTACTCCATGCAAGCTTGTGTTTCACTGAGCCATGCATTAATCTACAAACACAAAACATGCAGTACTATATTAGTAATGAGAACATTTATTTCAAGGGAAATCATTTAGTTCATATTAAAGCAAATTAAGCTATTGCACTGGAAACAGTGTTACAGAATTCCTACTGACATTTGCAAATAAACGGGTCTCAAAAAATGAAATAAGACAGAAGTTGTAAACGTGTTACAAGTCAGAAATGTGTCTAACTACCAATGCAGCCGTTTTGAGTTTGAATCCCCGCCTGCCAACAGTGTCAATGATGCTTGATATATATCCAGCATTGTGTCACATGTGATTCGTCTTTCAATACTGATTCAAGTGGGAGTTATCAGTTACTTGTGGAGTTTGGTATGCTCAAGTACTGATTAACCATCCAGGATCCCAAAAAAGAGTGATAAGGCCAGAAAATAGCTGTGCTTAGAGCTACTTGACCAAAATAAAATAGTGTAGATAGGCAGGTAGGTAGGTAGGTAGGTAGGTAGGCATTTTTTTTTCTTTTCTCATTTTTATTTCATTGAGAAAATTTCATTATAATGAACCATTATAAGCAAGTTGATTTTAACTTGTTTTTCAATTCTAAAAAAAAATACTAGTAGTTATGATAGTGAATCAATAAGGAACAATACAAGCATTATTTTCTTGACACATTAAGCAGATTGGTCTTATTTCCTTGAGTGTGCTCGCCTCCCCACCAGCAGTGTGGGAAATACTGAATGGTGCATAGGTGCAATGTTGCTATGAAACAGAATAAAAAAGAATACATCACTTACCTACATGGTATTCCACCGTTAGAGTATATAGCAGCAAATGCCGACTGGTTTCTAGAAGTGCTGAACTGTCAAAAATATTAAGAGAGTTTATGACAGATAAATAATGATGGTCCTTACTTATATGGTTTATTGATACCATATAAGAAGAACAATCTCAAATGTCATGGTCAAACAATACTCCACATATCAAGATGATTAAACTAGTTTTTAAAGTAGATGAGAACATGAGAATTTCCTGTTTTCTCAAAGTATTTCTATGTAAAAATCAGTCCCCTTACTGGGTCCTGAAGAACTCTGGCTCCATTATTTTAACACACTTGAAATCAATACTCATAGGGTGTAATCATTTATATTAAATGTGAACAAATCAGACTGGTCTGTTCTTGAAAAGATTTTTGGAAATTCACTATTTTACCCCTTTTTAGGCATCCTGCTAGTCCCATATATGTACAGGGTATGTCAAATCCCCTTTAAAGGAACTAGTCTCAAATATTAGGACTGAAAAATGGTCCAGATCTCAAAATGATTATAATAATTCCTAAAATTGGAGATTTTTTAATATTATGATTTTAATGTAGTCTTCTACAAGATTATCACATGTTTTATACATTTAATATCTATACATTACACATAATATATTGTTACACATATTAAAGGAATCTGTGCTATGTTATTTTCCCAATTTCTTTTTAAAAAAATGCTTATTTTCAGAAAGTCAGGGATCTGACACCATTCCCAAAAGTGCGAGCAAAGCCTTGGTGTAATACTGATGCATGTAACAATACTGAAATGAAAGTACAATGACATATGACAATTATCAGGTGATGAAAATAAATATTCATCTTGAGACAAAATCTATATCAATATTTTGACATCTCAATATTTTTTGGCATTCTTTCCAATATTGTGATGAGTTTCGACTGCCAGTGTATTATAAAATAACTCATATATATATACAAGTTGGCTCTTGACTTACTGTTCACATTAACAATAATATACATGCAAATAATATACATGTACACCCCGACAAGCCTGCAAGTACTTTGTGATCTTCATTACAGGTATTTAACTTTTATTTACGCATCTCTCCTAAATGATAATAGAGTACCTAGTTGGAAAGCAACATGAATGGGTTTAACATCATTTTCAACACATGACAAGTTATGTATAACATCCGTTTTTATTGGTGAATGAAGGCCTCAGAATAATCTAATCAGGACCAAAGTCAAATTGCAAGTACAATGTAACTGACAAGCTTTCTCACTGGAAAGTTTTGGGATGAAGCTTGACTTCAGTGTTGAGAGGTGACAAAAACAAGAATGCAAGAGGTATGTCATAGAAATTAAGTAACCAAAGGGTTAAAACTATCAAAATCTGCTTATTTACATTGATTGTGAAACAAGTTCTTAAAACAAATGAATTGACAAATAATATTTTGACAGATCGTTCACTATCATATGAACAATAAAAAATTTCACTTCAAATTTGTGCTTCAAACTACATTCTACATTGCTTCTACATTTGAGTTGAACCTTTTTTTAAATTACTTAATAGTTTTTTTTTATTATTTACAATTCTGCTGTGATTTTTATTGTTTTGCCTTTTCACACAAACCACTTTAAATGTCAAATCTCTCAACATCTGACTTACAGGATCTATGGTCTTTGGATTGAGTTTATCTGACGGGTTTGTTTGTTTGTTTGTATCCTGTAGATTTTTTACCAGCACTTGCAGGTGGGGTCCTGGATCCCCGAGAACTGGCTAAATTTTTTACTCCTGGCACTCCCAGACAGAGAGCTTGCCATTCTATAGCCAGGAACGCTTCACTATAACCTGCAATAATGAAATATACTGTGAAATCATTCATTTTCATTGGAATTAAATTTCGATGTTTTTGGTTCATGGACATATTCATGGGGACTTGCTTTCATTGAAAATAAATTTTGAAAAAAATCATTTTAATGAGAACATTTGGCTCATTTGAATCCGAGTATTTTAACAATATAAAAAAATATGATCGCTACCCCTATTATGTATATGATATAAATGACATAATTATTTAATCACTGATACAATTATAACATAAAGCAATAGTGGGCCGAAATAATGACAAAATACAAATCCTGTTCATCAATATATTCTGCCATGACAATATAATTATAAGTAGAAGACAGCTGCCGCCATTATTGTTTTCACTGTTGCAGGTGCGTGAAACACCAATCTCGCCGTCATGAGATTGAGAACAATAGGTGTCTACATAATACTGCAAGAAGCATCTGTTCTCGAGAGTCTCTGTGGAGAACAGCAAAATGAAAAAATGAAAAATGAAATATGGTTTAAAAAACATCAAAGCTGTACATATACTTTCATTTAAAACAACTACATTCTAATTTATTAAACAAGACGTGTCACTGGTAAGTGTTGCATGCCACCCAAATGGTCTGTGAAAATAACAATATATGTTATAATAGGTAGCGATGTATCCATGAATATCAAGAGTAATGGACTGACGTTTCAGACTATACATGCAATTTCATGTTTTTTAACATTAAAGTGTAACCTTGACCT
The DNA here is from genome assembly GCA_029582155.1 of Panopea generosa. NCBI lineage: Eukaryota > Metazoa > Mollusca > Bivalvia > Adapedonta > Hiatellidae > Panopea > Panopea generosa. The sequence goes on from CM055909.1 coordinate 20,933,634, forward strand.
TTATATAACATTGACTTTGACATCTAATGTAACGATCTGGGTATTTCTACAGGTAAATGCAGGTGAAACTTCATCATGACATGCTGATCACTTGTGTCAAGCTATTTTAAAATCCCTGATGTAAGACAAAGTTACAGACCAGAGATGAAATATCAAACAAACTCAATGTGTGACCTTGAAGTAAGGTTATCATGTCATGTTGACCAATTGATAAATTGAGCCAAGTGTTTTTGAAATTCATCCATGTATGACAAAGTTAAAGGATGGACTTGAAACACCAAACAAGCGTTGTCATACAAACTCAAAGTGTGACCTTGACTTTAGAGGTACGGGTCTAGGTCTTGCGCGTGACAAGTCGTCATGCCATCTTGACCTTTGAGTAAAGGTTCTGGGTATAAAATGCGACACTTAATTATGTCATGTTGATCAACTGAGCCAAGTGTTTATGAAATTTATTCATAGGTGACAAAGTTGCAGACTGGACACAAAATCTTAATCAGACTGAAAGTGTCATCAAACAAAGTTTAATTGTGACCTTGACCTTTAAAGAGGTAGTCTGGCTGTAATGTGCAACATGCCATCATGTTATGTTGATCATTTGTAGCAAGTATTAACAAAATCCATCTATGCATGACAAAGTTACATGCGGGACACGAAATCTCACACAGACTCCAAGGGTTGTCAAAAAAACACAAAGTGTAACCTTGATTTTTGAGGTACAGGTGTGGGTCTTATTCAACTCACATCGTCATGTTACGTTGATCATTTGTAGTAAATATTTTTAAAATCCATTTATGAATAATAAAGTCCCAGGCCAGACAGGAAAACTCAATCAGACTGAAAGTGTCATCCAACAAAGTTAAATTGTGACCTTGAACTTTGAAGTGGGAGTCTGGGTGTAACGTGTGACAAGTCGTCATGTTATGTTAATCATTTGTAGCAAGTATTAACAAAATTCATTTATAGGTGACAAAGTAACAGGCCTGACACGAAACCTCACACAGACTCAGTATTGTCAAACAAACTCAAAGTGTGACCTTGACCTTTGAGGTACGGGTGTGGGTCTTACTCGAGACATGTCATCATGTTATGTTGATCATTTGTAGCAAGTATTTATAAAATCCATCCATGCATCACAAAATTACAGGCTGGACACCAAATCTCTGTCTTAAGCAGCCAGTCTAGGGAAGAAGTAAAAGTGAACCTCTTAAGACATGTTATTGCTAAATACAGGTTAATTTAATCTGAAAGCACTGAAATGGGAAATAGAAAATATGGTTGCTTATGACAGGTAGCTTCTTAAAAGAGGTGACCGCTTACACAGGTTTGACTGTATAATGATTTTGGTGTTTTATCGCACTTATTTCAATCATATTGCTTTGTCCTTTGCATAATTTACTTAATTTGCATAAAAATACTGGGTCGGAGCACAGTAAACAAATACTTTTTTAAGAATGGACTCGTCACGAAAGATTATGATAGGTTGAACCCCTATCTTTTTTGAAGGCAAATACTGCGTAAAAAATTGTACATGCGAAATCAGAACCTCGGCGGAGTGAGTGATATGGGTTATAGAGGAAAAAGAAAGTTTTCTTCTGTCTTCTGATATTTCGTCATGTTTTTAGTTTATATCTATATTTATTTCAGAACATTTTCTCACTGCTAAAGAATAAAAAAGTATTTAAATTGAAAAATTTAGTGAGAAATATATGGGTTATAGAGAAATATGAAAATAAAACATTCTTCTGTCTTCTGATATATATGTTTTGTAATTTGTAATATTTTATTACCCCTTTAAGTAAACAGATTAAAACCATTTATTCACTCCTGATTTAAATACATAATAAATCCAAATTAAACACTACTTTCTTTTTCATTTTTCCGCAACATAAGTTTGATCAGTCAAGTCTAGCCACGCTTCACAGACAAACATTGATAGTTTAATATTTCATGATCTTCGGCAGTTCATCTCATATTTTGCAACGTTAAATATTAGATACATACGTTATAGAGGAATCATGTTGATTCAAGAGATATCAATATTATCTTCTTAGTATAATTTTTAGGTTAATATTTTACATCAGCACTATTTAATGAAAATATATGCATTGAAACTATTAAAAGCATCACACGGAGTGTATTGGTTACTTATGAAATGAAAGAGAGGTATCAATTAATAAACTTTTGTAAGTGTTTGCTTTCAGACACAGATTTTCTCTTATATAAGCACAGAGCTGAGATTATCTGCGAAATATTTGCAAAAGTAAACACTCACAAGTCAATTAAAATATGGATGTCGAAAAATAAGAATACAAAAGTTACCTATCCTTATTTTGTTTATCATTAGATAATGGGTATGTGTCTATAAACAGAGCTTTTTTACCATATTATACGGAGGTCGAAATTCAGTGGCTTCCAATTCGAAAATCATGTTTTTTTTCCCCAACTGAAGCCAAAAAAAAAACAATTAATGGATTTTTTTCAATTTTTCTTATATAAGGGGATAATAAAAAACAACTGGATATGAAGTATTATTGTAATTGTTAGAACATGATCTTGACACTGTTACACTTTATTTTCCAGTTTGCTAAAGCCTAAACAAAAATCCCAATTTCCTCTTAATCGCCCTGTGTTGTTTCTTTTTGGTCTCGAAGGCTTGGGCCTCTTTCTAATTTCCAGAAAAAGTGCTCCGATTCTACATGGTGTGTGGACATATATTGGAGGAAAGGACACACGAATGCATGTAACATTTAGTGTTCCTGTAAACAGGTTGATACTAAAGTTTGTACCTAAATATCCAGATATCTGCCATTTATAATGGGTTGTGATCAACTGTTATAATATTCAGCAGTTTTCATTATTTTGAGTTATGGCTGTCTTATCAACATTGCATGGTGATAAGCTCCTGTTGGGGGTATTTATTGTTAAGTATTGAATTTACTGATACCTACTGTATCAACCATGCATGTTTTTTTAATGATTCTAACTACTTATTGACAGTATATTAAACTGTTGAAATGAAACTGTCTTTTAAGACACCTTATTCAATCATGTTCAAACTCCATGAGCCTCATCATAGAGTCATATACTACATATAGCCATATCAAAGCACATTGTTGAATGATTTAAATTTTTTTTAGTTGATCATCCTTTACTTGTATAGTCCATCTGCTTTTTCATGGGTGGATCTTCCGCACAGATTTCAGTGCGGAAGCCAAAACACTCACTTTTTTTATTAATTATGTATAAAATTGGCAAAAACACTTATCAATTGTTAAAAATATACTTTATTTATGTCCAAAACATAAACATATCCACAAAACTGCACATTAAACACTCAGATTTATTTTTTACACACAATCCTACTTTCTAATCATGTTGGACAGTTATCAAATGACGTGCACCATTCAAGCGTCATAGTGATTTGAAGAGAAACACACTGATGGAAGCTCTATGCGGTAAATAGGAAAGGCTTGTGAAGGAAGGTAAATACATATTATATTTTGAGCAAGTAACATTTCATGTGTATTCACTCTCATGCCGAAAGTTAAGCGTGTTCATCAGTCTTTCAGTCTATCATAACCGTTAATGTTTAGTCAAAGAGCAAAACTAAATTTTCAGAAGATAACTATATGTGTCAATATTATCCCTTGTATACCTAATACTGCAATAAACCTATTACCGCGAATGCCTGTATAATAACAATCTGGGAAGACATGTGCAATATCCCAACTTCCGTTAACGTCAGCATTTGTTTTCATTTCGTATCGGCACTTTTTTTACTCAGCACACTTAAGTTACCTTATTACAGTTAAGTATTGATGCCATTCTTTACATGGTTGAAATTTTTTTAGACTCATGGTTATAGGTATGACCAGTATACACCATGAAATAATATTTACCATATTATATACAACTTTTAGTCAATGTCAAAGACTGTCACTTGATGCTAGTTCCTTGATACATACGTGACTATCGAGAATAATCTTGCAGAGAAATGAACGAAAAATAGTTACCAAACGACTTAAAATAAGTGGTTTCGAAATGACCAGATCCCATCTTGCATAGCACTAATGAATTATGGTCAACAATACACTTATTGGTTCCAAACTTGATACCAACCTATATTGCAATTGGAAAAAATATTGCTATAGTTTTGTCATGTATTTGTGGGTTTAGTAATTCAATGCTTTCAAGAACGGTTCTATAGTGGATGATACATACCTTACACATTGTAATTTATATAAAAATTAATCATCATTAGGCATTCTCAATATTTGAAACTTGTTTTACTGTTAGCTTGTGGAACTTTCCTTATCAAGTAAGATATACTTTACAATGCTGTGTACATTTTAAATATATGGGCAAACCCTTGTGTGCAATAGGGGAATGATTGTTCGCGAAAACCAATAACATTCAGAAATTTTCGCACGCAATCCTGAATCATAGATTAATACGCTATTATTTTACAAAATGGTCAATATACCGTTTATTGGCTTATCGTGGATGAGAAGACAGTGCTGCTTCTATGTAAAGTATTTCCAAAATAAAACTTCTTCGAAGGAATTTTGTTTTCATGCGATACGGTGACAAGGTACATTATTACAGGTGAAATTTGGACAGAGTGCGAGCCACTCTAAACACTGACTTTCATGGCTTATGCCAGCGTATCAGCTGACCAAATTATGCGAGGAAAACATTGACTCGTCAGAAAACGCTGACTTAGTCAATAATATACTTATTGTAAACATTTTTTGATTTAAAGTTATGTTTTATGTCAAATAAGATGGATTTGAATATAACATAAATTAAAAAATGATAATTAGATGTCTGTTTTAATCAAGGACTTATATGTAGAAGGGTAAGAAACTTGCAGTTCCAGATTAAATGTTGATAAAATAGCACACATGGAATTAATTATTTGGCGAGTTAACGATTCATAATTTACAGGCAACGGATTTCTTTTGCATAAAATGTAAATTGTATGTAATTTTAGATGTTTTCACATGTTTCGATAATGAACATTGACCTCGAATTAAAGATTTTGAGATTTGAAGTAAAATTTCTTGTGATTTCGTTGTTTTAGCTGCAGTATAGAAGAAGTATACACATCAGAGACTAGAATGCCCTCCCCCCGAACCGGGTGCTGTCCACATCTGCAGATGAATTCAGTCTTCATCTGTAGAAATACAAAGCCTAGGCATACATCTAGGCTTTATCGTTTTTAAATATAAATATGCCTAGTGCTTTTATTCTTTTTGATGACGTCACTTGTCCGCGATGCGTCAGCCCTGGGCAGTATCGAAGTAGAAGTTTGTAATCAGAAGTACCTCAACAATTTTAAACGCAAATTTCTGGGAATTGTATTGTTTTGATGAGAATTTCATTCTGCAATGTGAGAATTTTTATTTATATTGATGAGATGAATGAAAGTTAAAATAATTGAAAACGAGATATTGCGAGATTTTGCGTAAATACTCGAGCGTTCACAAAATATCAACCATTTGCTTTTCTATATACGTTATTCTTTTAAAATAGCATATTTTTTAGTAAAAAATATGAAGAAAACGCTGACCAAGTTAATAACTAAGTTATTGTACACACAATTTATTTAAAAGCTATATTTTTATTAAAATAAAATGTTTTTTAACAACATACATAAAAACATTATTAATCAACATTTTGCTGGTTAGAACCCGTGTTTTTTTTGAGAGGTATTCGAGTTGGCAATCTAACCCGCAACCTTCGGTGTGAGCGGTCAATAATTTATCGTGTACACTATCGCCCTGCTTCAACATGCGAGTGTTCAGTTAACCACAGAGTTACCACAATTTCAGTTCCCATAATCTTATATTATAGCAAGGACTTGTATAGAAGGATAGGAAACTTGCATCTCCTGACTAAATGTTTTTAAAATAGCACACGGAGGATTAATAATTTAACTTCATAACAAAGGCAACTGATTTCGTGTACATAAACTGTAAGTTGTATGTAATCTTAGATGTTTAAACATGTTTCAGTCACTCAAAATGCTCTTGAATTAAATATATCGAGGTTTGAAAAAATATTTCTCGTAATTTGTTTTTTTTAGCTGCAGTATACACATTTTGAAATCAAAAGTACGTCAATAATTTTAAACTAAAATTTCTGGGAATGTTATTGTTTAATGAGAATATCATTCTGCAGTGTAATCATTTTGTTTTGTGTTCCTGAGATGAATGAAAGTTACGAAAACTGAAAACGAGATCTTGCCAGATTTTGCATGAATACGCGAGCGTTTACAAACTCTCAATCAATTGTCTTTCCTTCATTATATAATTCCTTGATTATAGCGTTTGTGATTATAACCTATTTTTTTTTCTTTTTATTGAATTTGCATTTTTACTCGAAACTATAAATATATATGCAAACTATAGTATGTTATATCTGTGTAAGCTCCGAATGTAGGCTTGATTGGGATGTGTGCATTTGCAATCATATGAGTAAATAGTGCTTTATTTAGTCCAAGACTGCGAGTCATGAACTTCAGAGAACCAAAAGTAGTTAAAACGGCCCAAAACCAAAACGGCCACAGTCAAAACGACCCCACACCAAAACGGACCCAGCGGGAACACTGTTAAATTCATTTGCGTTTCTGCAAATTTACCACTATGGCAAATTGCTCCATTAAATAGCCAAAATGAGCAAATATACATGATGAAAACATCCCGTATTAACCTATTCATAAGAAAAAGCTTCATTGTGACTTTTCTTCTAATCAGAACAGGCTCATAAACATAATGTATGCTCTCGCCGCTTGTCGTATTGTCGTAATGTACTCACACCATTATTATCTCCCTGGAGCACTCCGGACCAACAGACGGAAGAGGTAGAAATACAACTTTAGTTCTGTTTTTCTTCTATTTACAGGGCTTTGTACTGCAGTGATTTTTTCCTAGCATGAGTTAAATGGTCAGTATTTTTTAGAAATCACCATTGAAAATTCTATGCTGATACCAGCTTTCTGGACAATTCTGCGTCATTTCAGAATTGTTGGTTCGAACCACATCATATTATTACTCTGGAAACAAAAGCATTGAATTAAAAAAAAAAAACCTGGTCAATGTATTCCTTTTCTCCCTCTATAATTGCATATCTTGAACCAGTGAAGAATTTGAGCCCAGACACATGCTGCAGATTTTGTTTTTTCACTTAAAATTGGCAGTATATTCAAGGACTTGTATCTGTACAAAACACGATTCCTCATCTAGAGAAGACTTGAGCTTAAAGTTATTATGAGATGTTTTGCACAAATTCCAAATACTTAACCTTCAATGTTGAATAAACATTCCCTTAACGTCTCACACAACACCTAAATGTGCACTATATTACATATAGAGAAATGCACTTCTCGAACACTGGCCGCATTGCCAATGGTTCTAAAAGTGCCATTTTCCCATAGATAGTCCTCTGTTGGTCCAATTATGCAGACAAAATGAGACTTACAAGGTTGCTTTTTCCAGTTTCGATGGTTTGATGACATTGCTTCATGTTTGATAATTCTGCCCATTTGTTGCAGTGTATCACTACGTATATTTAAACTATTATAGCTTCATTAAACTGTACCCAGTTAACCAAACTTGGCAGAAATCATAACATTGTTCCAATGTTCTCATATGTGCAAAGAAATATGACAGTTTTATGCATTTTCAAAACAAATATTACCCAGTCAATTTACACAAACTTTACAAAAATCTTGCTTCCGTCATGTAAGGGAGGGAATTCTTAAGTTAAGGAATTCTTAAGACCTAAAACGAAATGAATGGGCCGGAGGACTCAATTTTATCTCTGTCACAACTATGTAGACACTTCACATAATTTTGAAATTTTCAGAGCTTCAAGACCATTCAATAAGGCGTGGTCTCCATTTATTATTAATATAACATTGCCACCTATTGTGCCAGGTCTGGCTGTATTAGTAGTAAATGTATTTGACTGTCATTCCAGGGATTGGTACTTTAGATCCAAGCTCGGCTGTAATCTCTGCGATTAATGTACAAGAATTTTGTTTTGCAACTTTAAATCTTCAAACTCTGAATATGTGGGGAAGTACTCAGTGACATAAGGAACCTTGTTAACTACCTACCGGATCCAAGAAATGATGATACGTGAATTACTTTTGGAAAAACAAGTGGGAAAAAACACGACTATATACTTATCGTATTTGTTATAATGGTCTGTTAATAAAATTTTATTGCTGTATGGTGTTTAGAGTCGCTTCCAACAATTTTTCAGTATATCACGATGGTGTCTACTTGAGCAGTGTTCTAAGCACTGCCACACTGGATTATCATGCCACGCATGGTATAAAACCCCGACCCGTCACATCATACTGACAACGGGCCAACCAGAACTAGAACAAGTAACTACCAACCACCATCCGCCCACAAGTAACTGTCGAACCACCAACCGCCCACAAGTAAATACTAAACCACCACCTGTCCACAAGTAACTGTCAATCCACAACCCGCCCACAATTAATTGTCAAACCACTACCACCCACAAGTAACTACCAAACCACCACCCGCCCACAAGTAACTGTCAAAACACCATCCGCATAATAGTAATTACCAAACCACTACCCCGCCCACAATGGCTGTCAACCACCACCCGCGAACCAGTAACTGTCAAACCCCCACCCGCCCACAAGTAACTGCCAACCCCCTCGCCCACCCACAAGTAACTGCCAAACCCCACCCGCCAACAAGTAACTGTCAATCCCCCGCCCACCCACAAGTAACTACCAAACCACCATCCGCCCACAAGTAACTGGCAAAACACCACCCGCATAAAAGTAATCACCAAACCACCTACCGCCCCCACAAGTGACTGTCAAACCACCTGCCGCGAACCAGTAACTGTCAACCCCCCAACCCGCCAACAAGTAATTGTCAACCCCCCCCGCCCATCCACAAATAAACTGCCAAACCACCACCCGCCCACAAGTAACTGTCAAACCACCACTTACCCACAAGTGAATACCAAACCACCACCCACCAACAAGTAACTGTCAAACCACCACCGACCACAAGTAACGGTCAAACCCCACCCGCCCACAAGTAACTACAGAACCACCACCCACCCACAAGTAACTACCAAACCACCACCCACCCACAATTCACTGCCGATCCCCCATCCGCCCACAAGTAGCTGTCAAAGCACTACTCGCATACTAGTAATAATCAACGCACTACCCGCCCACAAGTAACTACCAAACAACCACCCGCCCACAAATAACTGTCCAATCCCCATCCGCCCACAAGTAACTGTAAAAGAAAAAACACCCGCAGTACACGTAACTACCAAACCACCACCGCCCACAAGTAACTGTCTAACTACCACCGCCCACAAGGTAACTGCCAAACAAACCACCCGCATACAAGTAACTGTCCACACTACCATCCGCCCACACGTATCTGCCAAACTACAACTCGACCACAAGTAACCTGTCAAACCACCACCGCCCACAAGTAACTGTCAAACCACCACCCGCCATCAAGTAACTACCAAACCACCACCCGCCCACAAGTAACTGCCAAACTACCATCCACCATCAAGTAACTACCAAACCACCACCCGCCCACAAGTAACTGTCAAACTACCACCCGCCCTCAAGATAACTGCCAAACCACCACTCGCCCCCAAGTCAACTGCTAGAACAACCCCCGTCCACAAGTAACTGCCAAAACCACCAGCCGCTCATAAGTAACTGCAAATTAATGTTTGACTCTCCTCTATAATCCACACTGTATTTACAAATAGTAAACGCTTACAATTTTAAAAAAAATCCACCATGCTTCTCAACTTTTCTCATTAAACCATGGTGTCTCTTTTTAACAACTCATAGTTTTGAATTAATTTTTTTGCCAAAAACACGGGAATAAGATGTTATAAACAATATCAGAAAAACAGTTCATATCATTTTCACCGGAAGTCAGCTTATCCGATAAATCATCAAACATGTATTTTTTAATTTAAACAACTTAAAAAAACTATATGCATTGTCGGTATTCCATATAATTTATATCTGTTTGTTTGTACGCACTTATTCTCGCTCATTTTCATATTACATTTCAAAGAACGGTTATCGAACTGTTATCCGAACACTTTGTCATATCAAAATATATGAACATTACATATCTAGACTCAAAATTGTTCAAATATGCTATTAAATAATCAACAGTACGAAACATTGGCCTGTTTCTAAATGTATATAGACCGTGGTATGTCCCTGACCAGGCGTTATTCGGGCCTTTACAAAGAGCAATGGCGGATTCTACTCTTTAAAAATCCTTAAAATCTCATTTTTTTAAGATTCACTATATTTCTACTATATATGCTATTTCAGATTTTGTGTTGCACCCACTAAGTACGTCCCCTCTATACTGAAATTCTTGGTCCGCCCCTGTAATAATTCATGCTCAGATGAATTCACCTGTGGGATCATTATTTGCACGGGTTTGTCAGTCTCTACTACACAATTCATTGCACGGAATATCCACACAACAGCCCTAAGTGTATAATTGCCTACAAAGTCGGACAATTGACCTGTGCGAGTATTCGCTATAGTGTCGTATATCATTACTAATGTGTTTGAAAAATCATATTCAACTAAACTGGGCTCCATGTTATTTTATATAAAGTGGATTTCTTCACCTGGAATATAACACATGCAGAAGTAGGCATTATTTTTTGGTATGTTTTAACTCTTTATTTCCTATTAAGAAAATAACCAAAAACCACTAAGCATAACATACAGAGTACGCATGAATAATATAAACAAAAATGTCAGCAAGTAAGAATTGTTTATGAATATGGATCACGACATAATAGTATGACATTTAACTATGACATGAGTTTAATATGTTACTTTACATGGCAATGAAACCTGAAAACTATATAGGTATGAAGTAATATATTATTTAATTCTGACAGTGTTATGTTATGAGTGCTGAGAGGTCTTATATACTATAAGCTTGACATAGTTGCATTGTCTTTTACATAGTTAGCTGTTGGGCACTTTCAAGTGTTAGTGTTGTTGTTTTAATTAAAAACCAAATCCTTCATTATTATTTAAAGTAACCAGTGACTTATTTACACTTGAAACAGAGACTGGCAGGCTAATATCAATATAATCTACACGGCTCAATTTCAAGTGGCACCTTTAGTATTTCTTTAAATAACTCTTTGAATCTTTATCTTGAATTTAATATTTTTAGTATCGAAGTAAAGCTGATAAATATGATGACTATTTTCAACTATCATTTATTTGATGTTTTTCTTTTGAATTTAAGTTATTACGGTTGAAACGTTGGATAATATCGAAATATATTTTTTTAAAACAAAAAAAGGTAGTGTAATTGATTTAATGAAAACATTTTAACGAACACATCATAGAAAAAGACATTCTATGTAGAAATATGAAAAGTTAAGTTCTCCTCGGTGGTGAACATTTGATATAGAGTATTCGTTAGAAGTTTTTTTCTTATTTTTTTACTTTATAAATGGTCTTAAATTGAGAAAATGATCACAAAAAAAATAACTGTAACGCTTTTTCTTTTTAATTTCTTTAAATCTCAAAAAGAAAAAAGTTCACCACCCAAAAGTACCAGTCAAGTTCCGTCTTTGATACCAAATTTAGAATAATATGTATGTGTTGGTTCAGGACAAAACGTGTTTTCCAAGATTTAAGAAATCGCCAAATGTGCCACCTGAAATTTAGATAGTGTCTTCAGATGTCCATCTGTGACAACGTTAAATGTTGCACTTACGCTAAAGTTGCACCCACCAGCGTTATACATGTATGACGTTAAATTGAGTGACGTTAAATTTCGCACCGGGCAACGTTATATGTCGCAATATCCTCTGCCGCTAAATGTCGCACACTTAACGCTAAATGTCGCAAGATTTGTACAGCCGGTATATGTCGCAACTTCACGCTAAATGTCGCACTGTTTTACAAGTGCAAAAATACAGTAAAATTGCATCAATTGTTATATTCGTATCATCTAAAATATAGTTTAGAAGATATATTATTTTGATATTTTGAACGTGCCATTTAGTGTTGTGTAGTCTGGTGTGGTACGGTGTGATGCGGCCTGACTGTCTGTCTGATTTGTAATATATGTATGTTCGTACGTCCGTTTGATTTATAATTTAAAGTTCATTCATTATTTTGCAAACACTCGCAAGCAATTTCTATCATATTATAGTAAAGTGAATGAAGTTTAATATATGTAAATTTCATGACATTGTACTAGCGCACTTTTTGTGCAATCAAGCGTAGACGTTGTTTTTATGTCTCTGAACTAACACGCTCATTATATGATTTAAAATAGATGGATACACTGCCGCTATTCCTCCTAACCTTCCGTTTAAATTAAGGACGTTGGCAACTGAAATATGTATACCCATCTATATACCCCACCCAATCACATAATACTGACAGCGGGCCGACCAGACCTAGAACTATCTTCTAAATGCTGAACTCCAAGACAGGAAGCTTCTAGAACCATTTTTCAAGTTATTATTATCATTATTATTATTTATGATATATTGATCATTATCATTATCTTTATTATCATCAGTATCATTATTTTTATAATTATTATTATTATCAACAGAATTATTTTTATTATTATCATTAATTATTGTTTCACACTAATTACCAGTTTACGACAAAGGTGTCAATTTTAATGGTTGGCAGAATGTTGCATCGCGTTATCGAATTGTACATTTGTAATAATTGACGTTTCACTAAAAAGACGTAATTGAAATAACGCTGACAAAGATTAGTTTGCGATTACCTATACAGTATCTTTGTTCTGATAAAATCCAACATTTACAGTCAAACCTGTGCAAGTGGTCACCTCTATTGAGCAGCCACTTGTCTTAAGCAGCGACATTTGGTATTTCCCATTATATGCGCATTCAGAGCGCATTCGCCTGTATTAGGCAATAACATATTTTAAAGGGCCATTTTTGCTCCATCTCTTGACTGGCTGCTTAAGACAGGTTAAATTTATTGTACATTGACAATACAAATCCCGATACTGATGACAGTATTCAATATATATTCTTATAATTATAATAATAATAATATGAAAAATATGTGTAACTCAACTTGCATTTTAACGACGCTTTAAATATTAATTAAAAAATATGCCGAAGAACATGCGTCCAAACGTAATTGGTTTGTGGGTTAAGTTAAAGATTCAACATTTTTCAAAATTCTTTATTCAGTAATTTAACATATTACTTTTGTCATTACATACAAATTGGAATAATAAATATAACACATGGCACGCAAATAATGTCATAGAGGGTTTTGTTAATACTTGCTACAAATGATCAATATAACACGACGACGTGTCGCGCCTAAACCGAGCCTCCCACTTCAAAGGTCAAGGTCACAGTTTAACTTTGTTTGACGACACTCTCAGGCTGTGTGAGATCTCGTGACTGATCTGTTACTTTGTCACCTATGGATGAATTTCAAAAACACTTGGCTCAAATACATCAGCATACACGGTGACGTGTCGGGCGTAAGACCCACACCCGTACCTCAAAGTCAAGTCCACTTTGAGTTTGTTTGACAACAATTTGAGTCTATGCGAGATTTCATGTCTTGTTCTTAACTTTGTCATACATGGATGGATTTAAAAAACATTTGACTAAGTTGATAAACATGACATGATGAAGTGTCGCGTGTAAGACCCAGACCTTTTCTCAAAGGTCAAGGCTATACTATCAATTAATTTGATATTTCTTGTCTGTCCTGTAGCTTTGTCTTTAACTTGGCTTAATTGAGCAAGATGACATGACGATGTGTCGCACGTAAGACCCAGACCCGTACCTAAAAGGTCAAGGTCACACTATGAATTTGTTTGACAACACTTTTGAGTCTGCTTGAGATTTCTGTAACTTTATCATACATGGATTGATTTCAAAAACACTTGTCTCAATTGATCCATTGATAAACATGACATGATGATGTGTTACGTGCAAGACCCGCGTTTTTAAATAGTAAGTCACATTAATATTTCACTACAATTGAGGAAACAGTAAATTGATTAGGAAATTTTAGTATGAATGTACACACTGAACAGAAAACAAAGTATGGGGCAGCGAGAGAGAGAGAGAGAGAGAGAGAGAGAGAGAGAGAGGTTAAATTTTATTTGTTTCACCTAAATAAATAGTTTAGCTGAAATAATAATAACATATTTAGTTTCAGGCCTATGCATTTCGTAGACAGTTAGATACTAACGTTTCATGTAACTAATATTTTATTAACCCCTGTGTTTCCCCTCTACCTGTTAAACTCTTTTGTTATTTAAATTATGTAACGTGTGAATCGATTGGTCAGGACACTTTATAACTGACCATCACATATGACCATTGTAGCCATGAATTATTGATTGATAAACATAAATAAACATTTAAACAACTATACTGATTATAACAGGTAAGACTCACTGTAAGATCAATTTGATATCTATATCTTCATAATGTAGTTTAAATAATTGTTCAATATTGTTTGATAAGGGTGTACTTTTTGGATAATTGTATAAACATATTCCATTTGAGTACCGGCGGCCATGTTTTATTTTATATTTGATTATGTGATGACCATCGTATATGACCATTGTAACTATAAATTGTTCATTCATAAACTTATTAATACAATATCCATAGATAACCCAGTAAACAACACGAAGCCGTGGCGGTGGGGATCGAATATACCGGGGTCCAATGCTTTAAATACATCATATCATGCGATACACAATTACGTTCCTGTAGTGCGTGTTTTATTTCATATTTTCTAAAAAATACTTGATTTCTCCTTAAAATGAAATCATTTATTTTATGTGCTATTGGATACTTTGTTTCGGCCCTGTTGTCTTGTATGCATTCAAGCATACGTTAGTAAATAGATGATCGACTTGTTAATATTTGTTAGTTCAACAATACCTCAGAATAGTTATTCATATACATACAGAGTAAAAATTATTTACTGTTTGCGCCATAACATGATACGCCGTAAAACCCCACATCCATTCATTGTACGATTGACACTGATTAAAATACCCGTATTCATTGATCAAACGGGACCTGTCATGTTTAAGTTTTTTTTACCTTTTCGCGTTGAATTGGTCATTTTGGCGAGCAGTAACG